>SRSE01001420.1:0-18157 GCA_005024645.1 Planiliza haematocheilus
AGAGGATAACCAGGGCCTGAAGTTAACTTTTTTGGCCACAGTAGATTTTTACCAGCTAAAATTTTTTTGTGCCTAAAACAAAGGTGAATGACTCAGAAAATGCATAAGAATGGTTCTTGAACTTGTACAGAACACACATTAAAGTGCTTAATGTGTGTTCTGTCAGGTCTACTCATAAATGACACTTAACCACTCTCATTTATGAGTAGACCTACATAATGATTACAACTGTATCTGACCTGGTGTCGTGGCAGGCATTTAGAACAAAAAAAAACGCATCGAAAAAAGTCGAGGTAACCAGAGGTTTACCTCAATCGAAAGCTTGTCATCTCAGCTGCAGTGTAATTTACGCTGCAGTACCAACATACAACCAGCAGATGGAAGCAAAGGACCGTGTATGAAATCGAGCAGTGACGACACAATGCGGGCTCCCGTGCTGTTTGTTTTGAGCGGAGCGTTCACCGGGCAGACTCAAAATGGCCACGAAAGGGTAGGGAAATCTGCTTTGTATTTGATGTAATATTGAGACATAAACACACACGTGTCAACAACAAAATGCGAACTTTTGCACCGTCGTTGCTACGGGGCTTACGTTTGCTGGTTTAGTGTCGGACTATGTTTTGCTTTGTATGAGCGGAAGGATCAACTCCTCTGGTTTGTTTTGTCTTAACATGATGCAATCGATCGAGGGGATATAGAATACCACTGCATTTAGTTTCGGCTGTCCCGTATATTCACCCAGCTGTTGTTTTTTTTTTAGTTAAATGTTTGAATTATTGCCGAACAAACTGTCTTTGAGAAAAATACACTTAGACTGTTGTTTTGGTAGCTTTGAAGCCTCGTCTTTTGGAAACATTTAGAATAAAAACCGACCGCAGCATGTAAATAACTTTTGATACGCCGTAAACACTTTAACGCTATTCTGGACCCGGTACCGGGTCCGTCGGGCTTACGCGACTGCGTTTAGTTGCGTGACAAGTCTGGACGGCCGAACTGTCTGCTTGGCCACGACAATGCTGCTTGCAGCTTTAATTATTATTATTATTATTATTCCGCCATGGGAGTCTATGGCAGCCCCTAGAACCGTGCGGTAAAAAGTTTTGAAATTTTGCACACAGCTTAAGGACAGTCTCAACATTAATTTGACCAAGTTTCATCTAAGCACAAACCACGCTCTAGCGCCACCAACGGGTCAAACTTTGAAGTACATTTGCGCGTGTAACTTTTGAACCGCGTGTCCGATAATTGAAAACAAGGTATCGCTGGAATCCTTGGACCAAGCCGACTTCAACGCACCCTATGGCGTCAATTTCCGCCATGATGGATTTTCCGCCATTTTGGATTATGTCAAAAACACGCCAAAAGTTTCACGGGTCGCAAATTTTGTCCGATTCTCACGAAAATCGACACAGACCGTCTTCTGACCGACGCGCACAAACGATAGTATCAGCCGTCTTCGGAAATATGAGCGTTCGCCCGTAACAGCCAATCGAAATCGGCGGCGACGGCGCCGTTTTCCGTTTGAGCTCATATCTCGGCAACGCTTCGGAGCAATGACACCAAATTTGGTAGCACGCCTCCAGACTCGGTCCCAAGCGCACGGACAAAATCTGGTGTCTCGTGGCCACTGGGGGGCGCTATAATTGAGAAAACATTGTTTTTGCTCATATCTCTCGATGCGTTTTGATTTGAAATGAAATTGTGACATCCGCACATACCGGGGGTTGCCCCGGTGACAGTCGATGGCAACTTTTCGCGTTGGCCGATCGCAGTCGGCGGCGACGCCGCAAAACAGGAAGTTTTCTTATATCTCGGAGACGCTTCGACTTCCGAAGACCAAACCGGTCACGCGCTTCGACCCTCGCCTAGGAGTGCGCAATAAAAATTTGGTGTCATTCGGCCGCTAGGGGGCGACGTTATTAGCAAAATTGCGTTTTTGCTTATAACCTTTGACCCGTAGGCCTGACATTCAAAACCCTGGTGCCGTTGGAGTCCTTGGATCGTGCCGAGGTCAAAGATACCCACGATGTTCATGTCGCCCCGTCGGATGTTCCGCCATTTTGGATTGAATCAAAAACACTTCAGGTTTCACAGGTCAAATTTTGTCTGATTCTCACCAAAATCGGCACAGGCCGTCTTCTGACCGACGCGCACAAACGATAGTATCAGCCGTCTTCGGGTTCCAAACCGTTCGGCCGCTACAGCCGATCGAAATCGGCGGCGAAGGCGGCAAAGCGGTTTCAAGCTGGTATCTAGCAACCCTTGCAGGTATCAAAGCCAAACTTGCTGCAGCTACTCAGGAACGCATCGGACGACGCTCAAGAAATTGGTGACCTTTGACCTCTAGGTGGCGCTGCAATTAGCAAAACATGCATTTTGGCCTGTATTCGATGTGTTTGGAATTAAAATGTACTAATGGTGTCTGGTGATAGTGCAGGTCGACTTGTGACGTCATCGTCATCGATTCGGCCGCCATATTGGATTTCATCAAAAACATCAAAAAGTTTTCACGGGTCACAAATTTCATCTGATCTTCACCAAATCTGGCACAGGCCGCCTTCGGACCACGCCTCATCAATGCCTTGCTTTCTGGAGCGACTGGCAACAGCTTTCGCCCGCGACAGGCCGTCGAAATCGGCGGCAGAGCCGCCGAACTGGAGTTGACCTCGTATCTCGACCGACCGATCCTGTGTTGTTTGACTTGAAACCTGCTGTGACAGCTTAACCTGTTAACCCCTAAGCATATTTTAAGAAACACGCCTAAAAATACATTCCCAAAGTAAATGAAGAATTGTTACACAATTGCATGGTTCATATGCATGTCCTTGGTGTCTGGGGACATCTACAGACCTCGGGGAATCTATTCCCAGTGTCAGAAATGTTGTATCTGCTACTATACTTGATTTAATTGTATGAAATGAAAGGAGAAATGTGAAATGTCTATCCTCGCCTAATTTTTCCCCTATTTGTAAGAGGATAACCAGGGCCTGAAGTTAACTTTTTTGGCCACAGTAGTTTTTTACCAGCCAAAACTTTTTTGTGCCTAAAACAAAGGTGAATGACTCAGAAAATGCATAAGATGGTTCTTGAACTTGTACAGAACACACATTAAAGTGCTTAATGTGTGTTCTGTCAGGTCTACTCATAAATGAGACTGGTTAAGTCTCATTTAAGTTCATATGCATGTCCTTGGTGTCTGGGGACATCTAGAGACCTCTGGGAATCTATTCCCAGTGTCAGAAATGTTGTATCTGTTACTATACTTGATTTAATTGTGTATGAAATTGTGTATGAAATGAAAGGAGAAATGTGAAATGTCTATCCTCGCCTAATTTTTCGCCTGTTTGTAAGAGGATAACCAGGGCCTGAAGTTAACTTTTTTGGCCACAGTAGATTTTTACCAGCTAAAATTTTTTTGTGCCTAAAACAAAGGTGAATGACTCAGAAAATGCATAAGAATGGTTCTTGAACTTGTACAGAACACACATTAAAGTGCTTAATGTGTGTTCTGTCAGGTCTACTCATAAATGACACTTAACCACTCTCATTTATGAGTAGACCTACATAATGATTACAACTGTATCTGACCTGGTGTCGTGGCAGGCATTTAGAACAAAAAAAAACGCATCGAAAAAAGTCGAGGTAACCAGAGGTTTACCTCGGAAATGAGACCTCAATCGAAAGCTTGTCATCTCAGCTGCAGTGTAATTTACGCTGCAGTACCAACATACAACCAGCAGATGGAAGCAAAGGACCGTGTATGAAATCGAGCAGTGACACACAATGCGGCTCCGTGCTGTTTGTTTTGAGCGGAGCGTTCACCGGGCAGACTCAAAATGGCCACGAAAGGGTAGGGAAATCTGCTTTGTATTTGATGTAATATTGAGACATAAACACACACGTGTCAACAACAAAATGCGAACTTTTGCACCGTCGTTGCTACGGGGCTTACGTTTGCTGGTTTAGTGTCGGACTATGTTTTGCTTTGTATGAGCGGAAGGATCAACTCCTCTGGTTTGTTTTGTCTTAACATGATGCAATCGATCGAGGGGATATAGAATACCACTGCATTTAGTTTCGGCTGTCCCGTATATTCACCCAGCTGTTGTTTTTTTTTTTAGTTAAATGTTTGAATTATTGCCGAACAAACTGTCTTTGAGAAAAATACACTTAGACTGTTGTTTTGGTAGCTTTGAAGCCTCGTCTTTGGAAACATTTAGAATAAAAACCGACCGCAGCATGTAAATAACTTTTGATACGCCGTAAACACTTTAACGCTATTCTGGACCCGGTACCGGGTCCGTCGGGCTTACGCGACTGCGTTTAGTTGCGTGACAAGTCTGGACGGCCGAACTGCCTGCTTGGCCACGACAATGCTGCTTGCAGCTTTAATTAGTGGCCAAGCAGCGAAGCTGCGTAGGACACTATTGTGTTTGTACGTTTTCTTCCCTATTATTATTATTAGTGGCCAAGCAGCGAAGCTGCGTAGGACACTATTGTGTTTGTACGTTTTCTTCCCTATTATTATTATTATTATTTATTATTATTATTATTATTCCGCCATGGGAGTCTATGGCAGCCCCTAGAACCGTGCGGTAAAAAGTTTTGAAATTTTGCACACAGCTTAAGGACAGTCTCAACATTAATTTGACCAGTTTCATGCACTCACAAGCACGCTCTAGCGCCACCAACGGGTCAAACTTTGAAGTACATTTGCGCGTGTAACTTTTGAACCGCGTGTCCGATAATTGAAAACAAGGTATCGCTGGAATCCTTGGACCAAGCCGACTTCAACGCACCCTATGGCGTCAATTTCCGCCATGATGGATTTTCCGCCATTTTGGATTATGTCAAAAACACGCCAAAAGTTTCACGGGTCGCAAATTTTGTCCGATTCTCACGAAAATCGACACAGACCGTCTTCTGACCGACGCGCACAAACGATAGTATCAGCCGTCTTCGGAAATATGAGCGTTCGCCCGTAACAGCCAATCGAAATCGGCGGCGACGGCGCCGTTTTCCGTTTGAGCTCATATCTCGGCAACGCTTCGGAGCAATGACACCAAATTTGGTAGCACGCCTCCAGACTCGGTCCCAAGCGCACGGACAAAATCTGGTGTCTCGTGGCCACTGGGGGGCGCTATAATTGGAAAACATTGTTTTTGCTCATATCTCTCGATGCGTTTTGATTTGAAATGAAATTGTGACATCCGCACATACCGGGGGTTGCCCCGGTGACAGTCGATGGCAACTTTTCGCGTTGGCCGATCGCAGTCGGCGGCGACGCCGCAAAACAGGAAGTTTTCTTATATCTCGGAGACGCTTCGACTTCCGAAGACCAAACTCGGTCACGCGCTTCGACCCTCGCCTAGGAGTGGGCAATAAAAATTTGGTCATTCGGCCGCTAGGGGGCGACGTTATTAGCAAATTGCGTTTTTGCTTATAACCTTTGACCCGTAGGCCTGACATTCAAAACCTGGTACCGTTGGACTCCTTGGATCGTGCCGAGGTCAACGATACCCGATGTTCATGTCGCCCCGTCGGATGTTCCGCCATTTTGGATTTCAAAAACACTTCAGAGGTTTCACAGGTCGCAAATTTTGTCTGATTCTCACAAAAATCGGCACAGACCGTCTTCTGACCAACGCGCACAAACGATAGTATCGGCCGTCTTCGGGTTCCAAACCGTTCGGCCGCTACAGCCAATCAAAATCGGCGGCGAAGGCGGCAAAGCGGTTTCAAGCTGATATCTCAGCAACCCTTGCAGGTATCAAAGCCAAACTTGCTGCAGCTACTCAGGAACGCATCAGGACGACGCTCAAAGAAATTGGTGACCTTTGACCTCTAGGTGGCGCTGCAGTTAGCAAAACATGCATTTCGGCCTGTAGCTCCAATGTGTTTGGAATTAAAAATGTACTAATGGTGTCTGGTGATAGTGCAGGTCGACTTGTCACGTCATCGTCATCGATTCGGCCGCCATATTGGATTTAATCAAAAACATCAAAAAGTTTTCACGGGTCACAAATTTCATCCGATCTTCACCAAATTCGGCACGGGCCGCCTTCGGACCACGCCTCATCAACGCCTTCATTTCTGGAGCGACTGGCAACGGCTTTCGCCCGCGACAGGCCGTCGAAATCGGCGGCAAAGCCGCCGAACGGGAGCTGACCTCGCATCTCCGCCGATCCTCGGTCGTTCGGCTCGAAACCTGCCGCGACCGCTCAGTGCCGCGCGTCTGGCGCGACCGCGTCGGTTTACGCGGCCTATCCGGGCTTGCCGAACTGCCTGCTTGGCCACGACAATGCTGCTTGCAGCTTTAATATTATTATTATTATTATTATATTATCGCCATGGGAGTCTATGGCAGCCCTAGAACCGTGCGGTAAAAAGTTTTGAAATTTTGCACACAGCTTAAGGACAGTCTCAACATTAATTTGACCAAGTTCATCTAAGCACAAACCACGCTCTAGCGCCACCAACGGGTCAAACTTTGAAGTACATTGTCACGTGTAACTTTTGAACCGCGTGTCCGATAATTGAAAACAAGGTATCGCTGGAATCCTTGGACCAAGCCGACTTCAAACGCACCCTATGGCGTCAATTTCCCGCATGATGGATTTCCGCCATTTTGATTATGTCAAAAACACGCCAAAAGTTTCACGGGTCGCAAATTTTGTCCGATTCTCACGAAAATCGACACAGACCGTCTTCTGACCGACGCGCACAAACGATAGTATCAGCCGTCTCGGAAATATGAGCGTCGCCCGTAACAGCCAATCGAAATCGGCGGCGACGGCGCCGTTTTCCGTTTGAGCTCATATCTCGGCAACGCTTCGGAGCAATGACACCAAATTTGGTAGCACGCCTCCAGACTCGGTCCCAAGCGCACGGACAAAATCTGGTGTCTCGTGGCCACTGGGGGGCGCTATAATTCGGAAAACATTGTTTTTGCTCATATCTCTCCATGCGTTTTGATTTGAAATGAAATTGTGACATCCGCACATACCGGGGGTTGCCCCGGTGACAGTCGATGGTAACTTTTCGCGTTAGCCGATCGCAGTCGGCGGCGACGCCGCAAAACAGGAAGTTTTCTTATATCTCGGAGACGCTTCGACTTCCGAAGACCAAACTCGGTCACGCGCTTCGACCCTCGCCTAGGAGTGGGCAATAAAAATTTGGCGTCATTCGGCCGCTAGGGGGCGACGTTATTAGCGAAATTGCGTTTTTGCTTATAACCTTTGACCCGTAGGCCTGACATTCAAAACCTGGTACCGTTGGACTCCTTGGATCGTGCCGAGGTCAACGATACCACGATGTTCATGTCGCCCCGTCGGATGTTCCGCCATTTTGGATTTTATCAAAAACACTTCAGAGGTTTCACAGGTCGCAAATTTTGTCTGATTCTCACAAAAATCGGCACAGACCGTCTTCTGACCAACGCGCACAAACGATAGTATCGGCCGTCTTCGGGTTCCAAAACCGTTCGGCCGTACAGCCAATCAAAATCGGCGGCGAAGGCGGCAAAGCGGTTTCAAGCTGATATCTCAGCAACCCTGCAGGTATCAAAGCCAAAACTTGCTACAGCTACTCAGGAACGCATCAGGACGAAGCTCAAAGAAATCGGTGACCTTTGACCTCTAGGTGGCGCTGCAGTTAGCAAAACATGCATTTTGGCCTGCAGCTCTCAATGTGTTTGAATTAAAATGTACTAATGGTGTCTGGTGATAGTGCAGGTCGACTTGTCACGTCATCGTCATCGATTCGGCCGCCCATATTGGATTTAATCAAAAACATCAAAAAGTTTTCACGGGTCACAAATTTCATCCGATCTTCACCAAATCGGCACGGGCCGCCTTCGGACCACGCCTCATCAACGCCTCCATTTCTGGAGCGACCGGCAACAGCTTTCGCCCGCGACAGGCCGTCGAAATCGGCGGCGAAGCCGCCAAACGGAGCCGACCTCGCATCTCCGCCGATCCTCGGTCGTTCGGCTCGAACCTGCCGCGACCGCTCAGTGCCGCGCGCTGGCGCGACCCGCGTCGGTTTACGCGGCCTATCCGGGCTGCCGAACTGCCTGCTTGGCCACGACAATGCTGCTTGCAGCTTTAATTATTATTATTATTATTCCGCCATGGGAGTCTATGGCAGCCCCTAGAACCGTGCGGTTAAAAAGTTTTGAAATTTTGCACAACAGCTTAAGGACAGTCTCAACATTAATTTGACCAAGTTTCATCTAAGCACAACCACGCTCTAGCGCCACCAACGGGTCAAACTTTGAAGTACATTTGCGCGTGTAACTTTTGAAACCGCGTGACCGATAATTGAAAACAAGGTATCGCTGGAATCCTTGGACCAAGCCGACTTCAACGCCACCCTATGGCGTCAATTTCCCGCCATGATGGATTTTCCGCATTTTGGATTATGTCAAAAACACGCCAAAAGTTTCACGGGTCGCAAATTTTGTCCGATTCTCACGAAAATCGACACAGACCGTCTTCTGACCGACGCGCACAAACGATAGTATCAGCCGTCTTCGAAATATGAGCGTTCGCCCGTAACAGCCAATCGAAATCGGCGGCGACGGCGCCGTTTTCCGTTTGAGCTTCATATCTCGGCAACGCTTCGGCGCAATGACACCAAATTTGGTAGCACGCCTCCAGACTCGGTCCCAAGCGCACGGACAAAATCTGGTGTCTCGTGGCCACTGGGGGGCGCTATAATTCGGAAAACATTGTTTTTGCTCATATCTCTCCATGCGTTTGATTGAAATGAAATTGTGACATCCGCACATACCGGGGGTTGCCCCGGTGGACAGTCGATGGCAAACTTTTCGCGTTGGCCGATCGCAGTCGGCGGCGGACGCGCAAACAGGAAGTTTTTCTATATCTCGAGACGCTTCGACTTCCGAAGACCAAAACTCGGTCACGCGCTTCGACCCTCGCCTAGGAGTGGGCAATAAAAATTTGGCGTCATTCGGCCGCTAGGGGGCGACGTTATTAGCAAAATTGCGTTTTTGCTTATAACCTTTGACCCGTAGGCCTGACATTCAAAAACCTGGTACCGTTGGACTCCTTGGATCGTGCCGAGGTCAACGATACCCACGATGTTCATGTCGCCCCGTCGGATGTTCCGCCATTTTGGATTTTATCAAAACCACTTCAGAGGTTTCCACAGGTCGCAAATTTTATCTGATTCTCACGAAAATCGCACAGACCGTCTTCTGACCAACGCGCACAAACGATAGTATAGGCCGTCTTCGGGTTCCAAACCGTTCGGCCGCTACAGCCAATCGAAATCGGCGGCGAAGGCGGCAAAGCGGTTTCAAGCTGATATCTCAGCAACCCTTGCAGGTATCAAAGCCAAACTTGCTGCAGCTACTCAGGAACGCATCAGGACGACGCTCAAAGAAATTGGTGACCTTTGACCTCTAGGTGGCGCTGCAGTTAGCAAAACATGCATTTCGGCCTGCAGCTCTCAATGTGTTTGGAATTAAAATGTACTAATGGTGTCTGGTGATAGTGCAGGTCGACTTGTCACGTCATCGTCATCGATTCGGCCGCCATATTGGATTTAATCAAAAACATCAAAAAGTTTTCACAGGTCACAAATTTCATCCGATCTTCACCAAATTCTGCACGGGCCGCCTTCGGACCACGCCTCATCAACGCCTCCATTTCTGAGCGACCGGCAACGGCTTTCGCCCGCGACAGGCCGTCGAAATCGGCGGCGAAGCCGCCAAACGGGAGCCGACCTCGCATCCTCCGCCGATCCTCGGTCGTTCGGCTCGAAACCTGCCGCGACCGCTCAGTGCCGCGCGTCTGGCGCGACCGCGTCGGTTACGCGACCTATCCGGCATGCCGAACTGCCTGCTTGGCCACGACAATGCTGCTTGCAGCTTTAATTATTATTATTATATTATTCCGCCATGGGAGTCTATGGCAGCCCCTAGAACCGTGCGGTAAAAAAGTTTTGAAATTTTGCACACAGCTTAAGGACAGTCTCACATTAATTTGACCAAGTTTCATCTAAGCACAAACCACGCTCTAGCGCCACCAACGGGTCAAACTTTGAAGTACATTTGCGCGTGTAACTTTTGAACCGCGTGTCCGATAATTGAAAACAAGGTATCGCTGGAATCCTTGGACAAGCCGACTTCAACGCACCCTATGGCGTCAATTTCCGCCATGATGGATTTTCCGCCATTTTGGATTATGTCAAAAACACGCCAAAAGTTTCACGGGTCGCAAATTTTGTCCGATTCTCACGAAATCGACACAGACCGTCTTCTGACCGACGCGCAAAACGATAGTATCAGCCGTTTCTTCGGAAATATGAGCGTTCGCCCGTAACAGCCAATCGAAATCGGCGGCGACGGCGCCGTTTTCCGTTTGAGCTCATATCTCGGCAACGCTTCGGAGCAATGACACCAAATTTGGTAGCACGCCTCCAGACTCGGTCCCAAGCGCACGGACAAAATCTGGTGTCTCGTGGCCACTGGGGGGCGCTATAATGGGAAAACATTGTTTTTGCTCATATCTCTCCATGCGTTTTGATTTGAATGAAATTGTGACATTCGCACATACCGGGGGTTGCCCCGGTGACAGTCGATGGCAACTTTCGCGTTAGCCGATCGCAGTCGGCGGCGACGCCGCAAAACAGGAATGTTTCTTCTATCTCGAGACGCTTCGACTTCCGAAGACCAACTCGGTCAAGCGCTTCGACCCTCTGCCTAGGAGTGGGCAATAAAATTTGGCGTCAGTCGGCCGCTAGGGGGCGACGTTATTAGCGAAATTGCGTTTTTGCTTATAACCTTTGACCCGTAGGCCTGACATTCAAAAACCTGGTACCGTTGGACTCCTTGGATCGTGCCGAGGTCAACGATACCTACGATGTTCATGTCGCCCCGTCGGATGTTCCGCCATTTTGGATTTTATCAAAAACACTTCAGAGGTTTCACAGGTCGCAAATTTGTTCCGATTCTCACAAAATCAGCACAGACCGTATTCTGACCGACGCGCACAAACGATAGTATCCGCCGTCTTCGGGTTCCAAACGTTCGGCCGCTACAGCCGATCGAAATCGGCGGCGAAGGCGGCCAAGCGGTTTCAAGCTGATATCTCAGCAACCCTTGCAGGTATCAAAGCCAAACTTGCTGCAGCCACTCAGGAACGCATCAGGACGACGCTCAAAGAAATTGGTGACCTTTGACCTCTAGGTGGCGCTGCAGTTAGCAAAACATGCATTCGGCCTGTAGCTCTCGATGTGTTTGGAATTTAAATGGACTAATGGTGTCTGGCGATAGTGCAGGTCGACTTGTGACGTCATCGTCATCGATTCGGCCGCCATATTGGATTTCATCAAAACCATCAAAAAGTTTTCACGGGTCACAAATTTCATCCGATCTTAACCAAATTCGGCACGGGCCGCCTTCTGACCACGCCTCATCAACGCATCGATTTCTGGAGCGACTGGCAACGGCTTTCGCCCGCGAAGGCCGTGGAAATCGGCGGCAAAGCCGCCGAACGGGAGCCGACCTCGCATCTCCGCCGATCCTCGGTCGTTCGGCTCGCAAACCTGCCGCGACCGCTCAGTGCAGCGCGTCTGGCGCGACCGCGTCGGTTTACGCGGCCTATCCGGCTTGCCCGAACTGTCTGCTGGCCAGACAATGCTGCTTGCAGCTTTAATTATTTTATTATTATTATTATTATTATTCCGCCATGGGAGTCTATGGCAGCCCCTAGAACCGTGCGGTAAAAAGTTGTGAAATTTTGCACACAAGCTTACGGACAGTCTCAACATTAATTTGACCAGTTTCATCTAAGCACAAACCACGCTCTAGCGCCACCAACGGGTCAAACTTTGAAGTACATTTGCGCGTGTAATTTTGAACCGCGTGTCCGATCATTGAAAACAAGGTATCGCTGGAATCCTTGGACCAAGCCGACTTCAACGCACCCTATGGCGTCAATTTCCGCCATGATGGATTTTCCGCCATTTTGGATTATGTCAAAAACACGCCAAAAGTTTCACGGGTCGCAAATTTTGTCCGATTCTCACGAAAATCGACACAGACCGTCTTCTGACCGACGCGCACAACGATAGTATCAGCCGTCTTCGGAAATATGCGCGTTCGCCCGTAACAGCCAATCGAAATCGGCGGCGACGGCGCCGTTTTCCGTTTGAGCTCATATCTCGGCAACGCTTCGGAGCAATGACACCAAATTTGGTAGCACGCCTCCAGACTCGGTCCCAAGCGCACGGACAAAATCTGGTGTCTCGTGGCCACTGGGGGGCGCTATAATTGAGAAAACATTGTTTTTGCTCATATCTCTCATGCGTTTTGATTTGAAATGAAATTGTGACATCCGCACATACCGGGGTTGCCCCGGTGACAGTCGATGGTAACTTTTCGCGTTAGCCGATCGCAGTCGGCGGCGACGCCGCAAAACAGGAAGTTTTCTTATATCTCGGAGACGCTTCGACTTCCGAAGACCAAACTCGGTCACGCGCTTCGACCCTCGCCTAGGAGTGCCCAATAAAAATTTGGTGTCATTCGGCCGCTAGGGGGCGACGTTATTAGCAAAATTGCGTTTTTGCTTATAACCTTTGACCCGTAGGCCTGACATTCAAAACCCTGGTACCGTTGGACTCCTTGGATCGTGCCGAGGTCAACGATACCCACGATGTTCATGTCGCCCCGTCGGATGTTCCGCCATTTTGGATTGAATCAAAAACACTTCAGAGGTTTCACAGGTCGCAAATTTTTGTCGATTCTCACAAAATCGGCACAGACCGTCTTCTGACCGACGCGCAAAACGATAGTATCGGCCGTCTTCGGGTTCCAAACCGTTCGGCCGCTACAGCCAATCGAAATCGGCGGCGAAGGCGGCAAAGCGGTTTCAAGCTGATATCTCAGCAACCCTTGCAGGTATCAAAGCCAAACTTGCTGCAGCTACTCAGGAACGCATCAGGACGACGCTCAAAGAAATTGGTGACCTTTGACCTCTAGGTGGCGCTGCAATTAGCAAAACATGCATTTTGGCCTGTAGCTCTCAATGTGTTTGGAATTAAAATGTACTAATGGTGTCTGGTGATAGTGCAGGTCGACTTGTGACGTCATCGTCATCGATTCGGCCGCCATATTGGATTTAATCAAAAACATCAAAAAGTTTTCACGGGTCACAAATTTCATCCGATCTTCACCAAATTCGGCACAGGCCGCCTTCGGACCACGCCTCATCAACGCCTCGATTTCTGGAGCGACTGGCAACGGCTTTCGCCCGCGACAGGCCGTCGAAATCGGCGGCAAAGCCGCCGAACGGGAGCCGACCTCGCATCTCCGCCGATCCTCGGTCGTTCGGCTCGAAACCTGCCGCGACCGCTCAGTGCCGCGCGTCTGGCGTGACCGCGTCGGTTTACGCGGCCTATCCGGGCTTGCTGAACTGTCTGCTTGGCCACGACAATGCTGCTTGCAGCTTTATTAGTGGCCAAGCAGCGAAGCTGCGTAGGACACTATTTGTTTGTACGTTTCTTCCCTTATTATTATATTATTCCGCCATGGGAGTCTATGGCAGCCCCTAGAACCGTGCGGTAAAAAGTTTTGAAATTTTGCACACAGCTTAAGGACAGTCTCAACATTATTTTGACTGAGTTTCATCTAAGCACCAAACCACGCGGTCTAGCGCCACCAACGGGTCAAACTTTGAAGTACATTTGCGCGTGTAACTTTTGAACCGCGTGTCCGATAATTGAAAACAAGGTATCGCTGGAATCCTTGGACCAAGCCGACTTCAACGCACCCTATGGCGTCAATTTCCGCCATGATGGATTTTCCGCCATTTTGGATTATGTCAAAAACACGCCAAAAGTTTCACGGGTCGCAAATTTTGTCCGATTCTCACGAAAATCGACACAGACCGTCTTCTGACCGACGCGCACAAACGATAGTATCAGCCGTCTTCGGAAATATGAGCGTTCGCCCGTAACAGCCAATCGAAATCGGCGGCGACGGCGCCGTTTTCCGTTTGAGCTCATATCTCGGCAACGCTTCGGAGCAATGACACCAAATTTGGTAGCACGCCTCCAGACTCGGTCCCAAGCGCACGGACAAAATCTGGTGTCTCGTGGCCACTGGGGGGCGCTATAATTGAGAAAACATTGTTTTTGCTCATATCTCTCGATGCGTTTTGATTTGAAATGAAATTGTGACATCCGCACATACCGGGGGTTGCCCCGGTGACAGTCGATGGCAACTTTTCGCGTTGGCCGATCGCAGTCGGCGGCGACGCCGCAAAACAGGAAGTTTTCTTATATCTCGGAGACGCTTCGACTTCCGAAGACCAAACCTGGTCACGCGCTTCGACCCTCGCCTAGGAGTACGCAATAAAAATTTGGTGTCATTCGGCCGCTAGGGGGCGACGTTATTAGCAAAATTGCGTTTTTGCTTATAACCTTTGACCGTAGGCCTGACATTCAAAACCCTGGTGCCGTTGGAGTCCTTGGATCGTGCCGAGGTCAAAGATACCCACGATGTTCATGTCGCCCCGTCGGATGTTCCGCCATTTTGGATTGAATCAAAAACACTTCCACGGTTTCACAGGTCACAAATTTTGTCTGATTCTCACCAAAATCGGCACAGGCCGTCTTCTGACCGACGCGCACAAACGATAGTATCAGCCGTCTTCGGGTTCCAAACCGTTCGGCCGCTACAGCCGATCGAAATCGGCGGCGAAGGCGGCAAAGCGGTTTCAAGCTGGTATCTAGGCAACCCTTGCAGGTATCAAAGCCAAACTTGCTGCAGCTACTCAGGAACGCATCGGGACGACGCTCGAAGAAATTGGTGACCTTTGACCTCTAGGTGGCGCTGCAATTAGCAAAACATGCATTTTGGCCTGTATTTCTCGATGTGTTTGGAATTAAAATGTACTAATGGTGTCTGGTGATAGTGCAGGTCGACTTGTGACGTCATCGTCATCGATTCGGCCGCCATATTGGATTTCATCAAAAACATCAAAAAGTTTTCACGGGTCACAAATTTCATCTGATCTTCACCAAATCTGGCACAGGCCGCCTTCGGACCACGCCTCATCAATGCCTTGCTTTCTGGAGCGACTGGCAACAGCTTTCGCCCGCGACAGGCCGTCGAAATCGGCGGCAGAGCCGCCGAACTGGAGTTGACCTCGTATCTCGACCGATCCTGTGTTGTTTGACTTGAAACCTGCTGTGACAGCTTAACCTGTTAACCCCTAAGCATATTTTAAGAAACACGCCTAAAAATACATTCCCAAAGTAAATGAAGAATTGTTACACAATTGCATGGTTCATATGCATGTCCTTGGTGTCTGGGGACATCTACAGACCTCGGGGAATCTATTCCCAGTGTCAGAAATGTTGTATCTGTACTATACTTGATTTAATGTGTATGAATTGTATGAAATGAAAGGAGAAATGTGAAATGTCTATCCTCGCCTAATTTTTCGCCTGTTTGTAAGAGGATAACCAGGGCCTGAAGTTAACTTTTTTGGCCACAGTAGTTTTTTACCAGCTAAAATTTTTTGTGCCTAAAACAAAGGTGAATGACTCAGAAAATGCATAAGAATGGTTCTTGAACTTGTACAGAACACACATTAAAGTGCTTAATGTGTGTTTCTCAGGTCTACTCATAAATGACACTTAACCACTCTCATTTATGAGTAGACCTACATAATGATTACAACTGTATCTGACCTGGTGTCGTGGCAGGCATTTAGAACAAAAAAAAACGCATCGAAAAAAGTCGAGGTAACCAGAGGTTTATCTCGGTAAATGAGACCTCAATCGAAAGCTTGTCATCTCAGCTGCAGTGTAATTTACGCTGCAGTACCAACATACAACCAGCAGATGCAAAGGACCGTGTATGAAATCGAGCAGTGACGACACAATGCGGCTCCCGTGCTGTTTGTTTTGAGCGGAGCGTTCACCGGGCAGACTCAAAATGGCCACGAAAGGGTAGGGAAATCTGCTTTGTTATTTGATGAATATTGAGACATAAACACACACGTGTCAACAACAAAATGCGAACTTTTGCACCGTCGTTGCTACGGGGCTTACGTTTGCTGGTTTAGTGTCGGACTATGTTTTGCTTTGTATGAGCGGAAGGATCAACTCCTCTGGTTTGTTTTGTCTTAACATGATGCAATCGAGCGAGGGGATATAGAATACCACTGCATTTAGTTTCGGCTGTCCCGTATATTCACCCAGCTGTTGTTTTTTTTTTAGTTAAATGTTTGAATTATTGCCGAACAAACTGTCTTTGAGAAAAATACACTTAGACTGTTGTTTTGGTAGCTTTGAAGCCTCGTCTTTTGGAAACATTTAGAATAAAAAACCGACCGCAGCATGTAAATAACTTTTGATACGCCGTAAACACTTTAACGCTATTCTGGACCCGGTACCGGGTCCGTCGGGCTTACGCGACTGCGTTTAGTTGCGTGACAAGTCTGACGGCCGAACTGTCTGCTTGGCCACGACAATGCTGCTTGCAGCTTTAATTATTATTATTATAATTCCGCCATGGGAGTCTATGGCAGCCCCTAGAACCGTGCGGTAAAAAGTTTTGAAATTTTGCACACAGCTTAAGGACAGTCTCAACATTAATTTGACCTGAGTTTCATGCACTCACCAAGCACGTCTAGCGCCACCAACGGGTCAAACTTTGAAGTACATTTGCGCGTGTAACTTTTGAACCGCGTGTCCGATAATTGAAAACAAGGTATCGCTGGAATCCTTGGACCAAGCCGACTTCAACGCACCCTATGGCGTCAATTTCCGCCATGATGGATTTTCCGCCATTTTGGATTATGTCAAAAACACGCCAAAAGTTTCACGGGTCGCAAATTTTGTCCGATTCTCACGAAAATCGACACAGACCGTCTTCTGACCGACGCGCACAAACGATAGTATCAGCCGTCTTCGGAAATATGAGCGTTCGCCCGTAACAGCCAATCGAAATCGGCGGCGACGGCGCCGTTTTCCGTTTGAGCTCATATCTCGGCAACGCTTCGGAGCAATGACACCAAATTTGGTAGCACGCCTCCAGACTCGGTCCCAAGCGCACGGACAAAATCTGGTGTCTCGTGGCCACTGGGGGGCGCTATAATTGAGGAAAACATTGTTTTTGCTCATATCTCTCGATGCGTTTTGATTTGAAATGAAATTGTGACATCCGCACATACCGGGGGTTGCCCCGTGGTGACAGTCGATGGCAACTTTTCGCGTTGGCCGATCGCAGTCGGCGGCGACGCCGCAAAACAGGAAGTTTTCTTATATCTCGGAGACGCTTCGACTTCCGAAGACCAAACCTGGTCACGCGCTTCGACCCTCGCCTAGGAGTACGCAATAAAAATTTGGTGTCATTCGGCCGCTAGGGGGCGACGTTATTAGCAAAATTGCGTTTTTGCTTATAACCTTTGACCCGTAGGCCTGACATTCAAAACCCTGGTGCCGTTGGAGTCCTTGGATCGTGCCGAGGTCAAGATACCCACGATGTTCATGTCGCCCCGTCGGATGTTCCGCCATTTTGGATTGAATCAAAAACACTTCAGAGGTTTCACAGGTCGCAAATTTTGTCTGATTCTCACAAAATCGGCACAGGCCGTCTTCTGACCGACGCGCACAAACGATAGTATCAGCCGTCTTCGGGTTCCAAACCGTTCGGCCGCTACAGCCGATCGAAATCGGCGGCGAAGGCGGCAAAGCGGTTTCAAGCTGGTATCTAGGCAACCCTTGCAGGTATCAAAGCCAAACTTGCTGCAGCTACTCAGGAACGCATCGGGACGACGCTCGAAGAAATTGGTGACCTTTGACCTCTAGGTGGCGCTGCAATTAGCAAAACATGCATTTTGGCCTGTATTTCTCGATGTGTTTGGAAATTAAAATGTACTAATGGTGTCTGGTGATAGTGCAGGTCGACTTGTGACGTCATCGTCATCGATTCGGCCGCCATATTGGATTTCATCAAAAACATCAAAACGTTTTCACGGGTCACAAATTTCATGCTCTTCACCAAATCTGGCACAGGCCGCCTTCGGACCACGCCTCATCAATGCCTTGCTTTCTGGAGCGACTGGCAACAGCTTTCGCCCGCGACAGGCCGTCGAATCGGCGGCAGAGCCGCCGA
>SRSE01001421.1:0-74093 GCA_005024645.1 Planiliza haematocheilus
ACTGGTCCTTGAACGCAATTGACAGAGTGTTCTCAACACGGAAGGCGGGTTCTGGTGAACCCGAATGTCCAGTGGGGACCTTCCAGGCGGGCTACACCAAGGATGGATGGGACAAGTGGAGAGTCCTGTGCCTTGCCGCTCTGGATGTGGAGGATGTGGAAGATGTGTACCTGTTTGTGAGTTCAACAGCGGGAATGCTCGCTCTGGGATTTGGATTGCACATGCTGTACCGGAAAGTAAGAAAGATGTGCGAGACCATCTATGTCATCTACGAGGATGTGGCAGGCATGCGAGAGGATGTGGCAAGCATGCGAGCCGATGGAGCCAAATCTCGGGAGGATTTGGTGAAGATAAGATCTGAGATAAGCTCTACAGACGTGTAGGGCTACATGGCAAAAACGGGCGCTGACACCACCTCAACTAATACATAACCATGAAAATTGTCATTTGGACTACACGGATTATGGACTACAACACGCCAGGCGATTAGAAAGGACTGTTGTTCACTAATGACGGAAGAATATGGACAATGTGCGAACACACATGTAATCTGTTTTTGACTGTCTTATGCTGAACTGCAGCAATGCTTTCATATTCTGTTGTAATAGGTCAAATGTAAGAAAAACAAATATATATATATATATATATATATATATATATAAAAAAAAAAAATTAAAGCTGCAAGCAGCATGACGGGCCCTCGCACCCCACGCTTGTCGGCGACTGGCAAGGACGGGGTCACTGCAGTTCCCGGGGCAGAGCATAAATTCTCTCCTCCCTGAATCTCCTAAAGCCCTTTTAGAAATGCTTGTTTTAACAGACTTAATGGCACCATCTGCTGGACAAAGTTGCGTACTACGTGCAAAGATGAGGGGAATCAGTCAGACAGGGGCAGGTGTCACTTTCACTACAGTAGAACGCCCAAAGGTTTACGAAAAGTCACAATTTTCGCAGTGTGAACAACCAAAACCCATATAAGTACATCCTGAAAAAATTAAAAGAGAATCCAAAGACCTCGAAAGGAACGGCAGCTCATCAGATATTTTCTAACATTTCTTGTCCAAAGTAGGTGGCGCTACAATAATTGTATGAATATTGTCATATGGATGTGTTCAGATAGGGACCAGCAACAATACTGTAAAGTTTGATGGCACTTTGGACTGAATTAAAGCACATTTAACACTACTTCCAGTTCCAACCCGCGTCATCAAATCAAAGAAATTTTTGAGGGGCCAGAACACCCACGCCACTTGGACGAAAAGTCAATTTTTTTTTCTCAGGACACTGACTATACTTGTAACTATCTATTTCCACATTTTGAAGTCAATCTGACAAGGTTAAATGCCAGACCCTCCCACATTCCAAAGCCAAGATTTTTCCATTTCAAGGTGTTTTTTCAAGTTTGCGGACATAATAGCAGACTTCCTGTTGGGTTTTAGACTATGGGTCCAAGAGACTTTTTTGTGCGTCCTGGAATGTTACATAAATGTGACATATTTCCAGATTTTTAGACGCAACGGGCTTCCGGGGCTGTTCCGTTTGAAAATTTGTAGGTGGCGCTAGAGAGGCATTTTGCCACGCCTGTGCTTGGGGCACTTACTCAGATCAGTATTGAGGGAGGAAACGAATCTCTCTGCCCATTTTCAGGACTTTTCGTGCATGTATGACGAAATGCTGATTTCGGCCTGAACAGAAGAACGAGAAAAAATAATAATAATAATAATAATAATAACAATAATTAAAGCTGCAAGCAGCATTGGACGGGCCCTCGCAATCCACGCTTGTCGGCGACGGGCAAGGACGGGGTCACTGCAGTTCCCGGGGCAGAGCGTAAATTCTCCCCCTGCCTGAATGTACTGTATGCAGTTTGGCAGACAGCTAACAGTTCTTCAATGAGAGGCAAAGTCTTCTTTCTTCAAGGATTTATTTTGTCACTCCCAATTCAAGTTGACTGTAAAACTGAAATACATACAACAAAAGATGATTCCAAATAGAATTCTGAATATATTTTTAAGTATCTCTAAGTACAGTATCTCTTACTTCTCTTTACATCCAATTTATAAATAGTAAATAAATATTCTCTTTACAACTTTATAATTAACTTAAAAGTATCTTATGAACACACAATGTCCATGTATAATGACACATTGTAATGACTAAATAATGCACTTCTCCTAAACCCCTTTTAGAAATGCTTGTTTTAACAGACTAAATGGCACCATCTGCTGGACAAAGTAGCGTACTACGTGTAAAGATGAGGGAATCAGTCAGACGGGGCAGGTGTCACTCTCGCTACAGTAGAACGCCCAAAGTTTAACGAAAAGTCACAATTTTCGCAGTGAACGACCAAAACCCTTATAAGTACATCCTGAAAAAAATTGAAGAGAATCCCTGAAAGGAAGAAGACCCTGAAAGGAAGAGCAGCTCATACAACAAACACCAGATATTTTGTAACATTTCTTGTCCACAGTGGGTGGCGCTACAATAATTGTATGAATATTGTCATATGGATGTGTTCAGATAGGGACCAGCAACAATACTGTAAAGTTTGATGCACTTTGGACCACTTTGGACTGAATTAAAGCACATTTAATACTACCTCTTGTTACATCTCGCGTCATCAAATACTAAGACATTTTTGAGGGGCCAGAACACCCACGCCACTTCGACGAAAAGTCAATTTTTTTTCTCAAGATATTGCCTATACTTGTAACTATCTATTTCCACATTTTGAAGTCAATCTGACAAGGTTAAATGCCAGACCCTCCCACATTTCCAAAGCCAAGATTTCTCCATTTCAAGGTGTTTTTTTCAAGTTTGCGGACAAAATAGCAGACTTCCTGTTGGGTTTAGACTATGGCGCCTTTTGATGTTTTGGTGCGTCCTGGGATGTTACATAAATGTGACATATGTTCAGATTTTTAGACGCAACGGGCTTCCGGTCCAGGTCAGTTGAAAATTTCTAGGTGGCGCTAAAGAGCCATTTTGCCACGCCCGTGCTGGGGCACATATTTAGATCAGTATTGGACGCAAACGAATCTGTCTGCCCATTTTCAGGACTTTTCGTGCATGTATGACAAAATGCTGATTTTCGGCCTGAACAGAAGAACGAGAAAAATAATAATAACTAGAAAACAGACACTAAAAATTAAATACATTCTAATTGTTAGCATGCTAATGCCAACATGCTAATTGGTAATATGCTATTCGCCAACATGCTAATGCTGCCACTAATGCAACCACCAATTCGTAGCCACTAAAAATTAGCATTAGCCGCTAATGTTAGCAATTAGCATGAGGCGCTAGCCACTAATTTTAGCATTGGTTTAGTGTTAGCATGTCTTTTTAGACACTAAAAATTAAATACATGCTAATTGTTAGCATGCTAATGCTAACATGCTAATTGCTAATATGCTTTTCGCTAACATGCTAATGCGGCCACTAATGCTACCACCAATTTCTAGCTACTAAAATTAGCATTAGCCGCTAATGTTAGCAATTAGCATGACGCGCTAGCCAATGACAGACAGACACCTGTCATTGTTCAACTTGGGTGCCAAAAGCCAAAATGGCCGCCCCACGGACCAGTTACTTCAGGTAGAAGTTTCCCGAGTGGGCTGTTTCCATTAACATTGCCCAAAAATGGCCGCCCTACAGATCAGTTGCTTATTTTTTCCCGCCTCTTTCTGTGGAGCCCCTGGTTGCCACGGTTACCAGTTTGAATTTCAGTTACGAAGACAGGGAGAGAGAGAAAAAATGCTGAAACTACGGCCTCGAACAGGAAGGCCTTGTGGCCAAACCGTGTGTCCAATCGTTGAACCGACTTCACTTTGGGCATCTTGAGGCTTTCCTGAACGTCTAGATATGCAGTTTGTGGGTAAAATGTAGAAATGTGAGCTATTTAAAGCGATTTAAAACAAAGGATTGCTTCTGCTTTGCTCCACAAATTTAACATTGCAGTCTATGGAGCGGAGGAAGGGGTTTGCTGGCGCAGCTTTGCGTCTCACGCCAAAACTATAAGACTACAGCTTTAGCAGACAAATTGTGAGCGAGAAGACAAATTTCCTACGTTTCTATGTATAAATTATGTCTGTGGTGTGAAATTTGTGGCCACGGGAGCAGTTTCTGTTTTATTTTTTGCCTAATTTTCTTCTCTCCTCTCACTCTAGCTGTCCCTCTAGCGCGAACATTCCGCGCAATACACACCCATTATAAACCCCGAAATTTGAGTAAAAACCTTCACAACTTTGAGGCTTAATGGTTTAAAAACGGTAAAAGGTGTCGATAAGTGAAGGGAATCTCTGAAGAGAAGACAAGAGTGTCTACGTTTTAAAGTTTAAATGAGGTGTCTGGGTGAAAGTATGCCAGAGCAATTGATTGTAGAAAATGCCTGTTGATTTTTCGGGGTCTCCCATTCATTTCAATGGGAAATTTTTCGCCTTTTTTCGCGAATAAATTGGCGAAAAAATCACCGATCGCTTATCCAAGTAATAGCATAGGATTCGGGATCAAAACACACGTTTCGATATATAATGTGTTGGGGTCCTCTTGCCGGTTCGGGCCGCATTAATCGGCGAAAAAGGGCGGAAAATGAATAATAATAATAAAACTGCAAAGAAACACGCAGAAGATCAAGAGTTGCCTCGTGCCATAGGCACGAGGCCCCTCCTCCCTATGGGAGGAGGGGCCTCTGACATAGGCACTCGGCACTAATAATAATAATAATAATAATAATAATAATAACTAGAAATTCCCCCGGAAATTTTTGAAGTGCCGAGTGGGCTGTTGCCATTAGCTGCTAATGTTAGCAATTAGCATGACGCGCTAGCCACTAACTTTAGCATTAGTTTAGTGTTAGCATGTCTCTTTAGACACTAAAAATTAAGTAGATGCTAATTGCTAACATGCTAATGCTAACATGCTAATTGCTAATATGCTATTCGCTAACATGCTAATGCTGCCACTAATGCTACCACCAATTTCTAGCTACTAAAAATTAGCATTAGCCGCTAATGTTAGCAATTAGCATGACGCGCTAGCCAATGACAGACAGACACCTGTCATTGTTCAACTTGGGTGCCAAAAGCCAAAATGGCCGCCCCACAGACCAGTTACTTCAGTTAGAATTTTCTCGGAGTGGGCTGTTTCCATTAACATTGCCCCAAAATGGCCGCCCTACAGACCAGTTACTTATGTTTTCCCGCCTCTTTCTGTGGAGCCCCTGGTTGCCACGGTTACCAGTTTGAATATCAGTTAGAAAAGGACTAGAGTGGGCGAAAATGCTGAAACCACGGCCTCGAACAGGAAGGCCTTGTGGCCAAACCGTGTGTCTAATCGTTGAACCGACTTCACTTTGGGCATCTTGAGGCTTTCCTGAACGTCTAGATATGCAGTTTCTGGGTAAAATGTAGAAATGTGAGCTATTTAAAGCGATTTAAAACAAAGGATTGCTTCTGCTTTGCTCCACAAATTTAACATTGCAGTCTATGGAGCGAGGAAGGGGTTTGCTGGCGCAGCTTTGCGTCTCACGCCAAAACTATAAGACTTACAGCTTCAGCGGACAAATTGTGAGCGAGAAGACAAATTTTCCTACGTTTCTATGTATAAATTATGTCTGTGGTGTGAAATTTGTGGCCACGGGAGCAGTTTCTATTTTATTTTTTGCCTAATTTTCTTCTCTCTTCTCACTCTGGCAGTTGGTGTCTCACCCTCTGGCGCGAACATTCCGCGCAATACACACCCATTATAAACCCCCGAAATCTGAGTAAAACCCTTCACCGCTTTGAGGCTTCATGGTTTAAAACGGTAAAAGGTGTCGATAAGTGAAGGGAATCTCTGAAGAGAAGACAAGAGTGCCTACATTTTACAGTTTCAATGAAGTCTCTGGGTGAAAGTATGCCAGAGCAGTTGATTGTTGAAAATGCCTGTTGATCTTTCTTTTTTTTTCGGGGACTCCCATTCATTTGAATGGGAAATTTTTTCGCCGCTTTTCGCGAATAAATTCGCGAAAAACTCACCAATCGCTTATTCAAGTAAAAGCCCGGGATTCGGGATCAAAACACACGTTTCGATATATCATGTGTTGGGGTCCTCTGGCCGGTTCGGGCCGCATTAATCGGCGAAAAAGGGCGGAAAAGGAATAATAACTAGAAAATTCCCGCAGAAATTTTGAAAGTGCCGAGTGGGCTGTTGCCATTAGCTGCTAATGTTAGCAATTAGCATGATGCGCTAGCCACTTATTTTCACATTGGTTTAGTGTTAGCATGTCTTTTAAGCCGCTAAAAATTAAGTAGATGCTAATTGCTAACATGCTAATGCTAACATGCTAATTGCTAATATGCTATTCGCCAACATGCTAATGCTGCCACTAATGCAACCACCAATTTCTAGCCACTAAAAATTAGCATTAGCCGCTAATGTTAGCAATTAACATGATGCGCTAGCCAATTATTTTAACATTGGTTTAGTGTTAGCATGACTTTTAAGCCACTAAAAATTAAGTAGATGCTAATTGCTAACATGCTAATGCTAACATGCTATTCGCTAACATGCTAATGCTGCCACTAATGCTACCACCAATATCCATCACTAAAAATTAGCATTAGCCGCTAATGTTAGCAATTAGCATGACGCGCTAGCCAATGACAGACGGTCACCTGTCATTGTTCAACTTGGGTGCCAAAAGCCAAAATGGCCGCCCCACAGCCAGTTACTTCAGTTAGAAGTTTCCAGTGGGCTGTTTCCATTCACATTGCCCCAAAATGGCCGCCCTACAGACCAGTTACTTATGTTTTCCCGCCTCTTTCTGTGGAGCCCCTGGTTGCCACGGTTACCAGTTTGAATATCAGTTAGAAAAGGACTAGAGTGGGCGAAAATGCTGAAACCACGGCCTCGAACAGGAAGGCCTTGTGGCCAAACCGTGTGTCCAATCGTTGAACCAACTTCACTTTGGGCATCTTGAGGCTTTCCTGAACGTCTAGATATGCAGTTTGTGGGTAAAATGTAGAAATGTGAGCTATTTAAAGCGATTTAAAACAAAGGATTGCTTCTGCTTTGCTCCACAAATTTAACATTGCAGTCTATGGAGCGAGGAAGGGGTTTGCTGGCGCAGCTTTGCGTCTCACGCCAAAACTATAAGACTTACAGCTCCAGCGGACAAATTGTGAGCGAGAAGACACATTTTCCTACGTTCTATGTATAAATTATGTCTGTGGTGTGAAATTTGTGGCCACCGGAGCAGTTTCTATTTTATTTTTTGCCTAATTTTCTTCTCTCTTCTCACTCTGGCAGTTGGTGTCTCACCCTCTGGCGCGAACATTCCGCGCAATACACACCCATTATAAACCCCCGAAATCTGAGTAAACCCTTCACCGCTTTGAGGCTTCATGGTTTAAAAACGGTAAAAGGTGTCGATAAGTGAAGGGAATCTCTGAAGAGAAGACAAGAGTGCCTACATTTTACAGTTTCAATGAAGTCTCTGGGTGATGAAAGTATGCCAGAGCAGTTGATTGTTGAAAATGCCTGTTGATCTTTCTTTTTTTTTCGGGGACTCCCATTCATTTGAATGGGAAATTTTTTCGCCGCTTTTCGCGAATAAATTCGCGAATAAATTCGTGAAAAACTCACCAATCGCTTATTCAAGTAATAGCCCGGGATTCGGGATCAAAACACACGTTTCGATATATCATGTGTTGGGGTCCTCTGGCCGGTTCGGGCCGCATTAATCGGCGAAAAAGGGCGGAAAAGGAATAATAATAAGTAAAAATAAAACTGCAAAGAAACACGCAGAAGATCAAGAGTTGCCTCGTGCCTGTGGCACGAGGCCCCTCCTCCCTATGGGAGGAGGGGCCTCTTGACATAGGCACTCGGCACTAATAAGTAAAATAAAACTGCAAAGAAACACGCAGAAGATCAAGAGTTGCCTCGTGCCTGTGGCACGAGGCCCCTCCTCCCTATGGGAGGAGGGGCCTCTTGACATAGGCACTCGGCACTAATAAGTAAAATAAAACTGCAAAGAAACACGCAGAAGATCAAGAGTTGCCTCGTGCCTGTGGCACGAGGCCCCTCCTCCCTATGGGAGGAGGGGCCTCTTGACATAGGCACTCGGCACTAATAATAATAATAAACAGTACGAAAACAATAGGCTCCTTGCAACTCCGTTGCATGGCCCCGTTGGGCCCCTGCACTTCGTTGCTCGGGCCCTAATAATAATAATAATAAACAGTACGAAACAATAGGGTCCTTGCAACTCCGTTGCATGGCCCCGTTGGGCCCCTGCACTTCGTTGCTCGGGCACTAATAATAATAAACAGTACCAAAACAATAGGGTCCTTGCAACTCCGTTGCATGGCCCCGTTGGGCACCTGCACTTCGTTGCTCGGGCCCTAATAATAATAATAATAAACAGTACGAAAACAATAGGGTCCTTGCAACTCCGTTGCATGGCCCCGTTGGGCCCCTGCACTTCGTTGCTCGGGCCCTAATAATAATAACAATAATAAACAGTACGAAAACAATAGGGTCCTTGCAACTCCGTTGCATGGCCCCGTTGGGCCCCTGCACTTCGTTGCTCGGGCCCTAAAAATCTAAATCTGTACTCTGGGTAATGGGGGCGGGACTAGATAAGCTTTGGCTTCTCCCGCTTTCAATTTCGGCCAGGTCACTTGTACTCATACTGATATTGATTTTGATGTGTGATGATGATCGAATTGACTTGCCGAAATGAATGAATAAATAAATTTTAGTATTATTACTAGTGTGCATCAGTTATTGCTTTTAGTGCATTTTGGCATTTTTATGTGAAAACATGTTTTATCATTTTATTTTATGATTATTTGTACACACCTCACTCTGGCTTCCCCCCACCATCCAAAGACATGCTCAATAGGTTCATTGGTGATTCTAAATTGTCCATAGGTGTGCATGTGAGTGTGAATGGTTGTCTGTCTCTCTGTCTTAGCCCTGCGATGGACTGGCGACCTGTCCAGGGTGTACCCCACCTCTAGCTTGGTGACATCTGGGATAGGCTCCTGCAGACCCCTGCGACCCTTAACAGGAATAAGTGGTTACACAAGATGAATGAATGGATGAATGAATGAATGGACACACCTCACAAAGCTATTATATTTGAGGGAGTATTATAATAAATGTTTTATTAAGTTCAAGTACTTTATAAATATTTTCTTGTCCAAAAAATCTATGGCCCTAAAGTTGGCCATTGTTTTATTCTAAATGGTGTTTGAAGAGAATGTGTTTTTTAATGTCCATAGCTCATACTGTCAACCAAATTTGTTTTACAGAAGCTGTTAAAAAGAAGTCGTCACTGGCCGCACAGGTGAACCAGCAGGAAGCAGAGAGGGCACTGTCGAAATGGTTCACTGGGGCAAGAGACAGAGGAGAACGAAGGGCATCCAGCCAGTGCCAAAGTAAACAGTAGTAAGAAGTGGTATAGAATATGAATTTGTTTTCATTGCAGTTACTCTGTTAAAATATTACTTAGTTACAAGTAAAATTACTAAAACAAAGTAAAGAACTTCAACTTAACAAAGACTATCATGTAATATTGCATTGTATTTTCATTACCAATAAATCCGTTGATGATTTTGTTGGAAAATATTTAGCTGAAAACCAGAAAATATTCATAAAGAAAACGTTGAATCAGAGAATGTGACCATTTTTTAAATTAGACAGAGCCTGACTCAAACTGGTTGGTGATTAATAATTTATTTTTTGATTAATTGTTGCAGCTCTAGGTTAGATGTTTATTCATATTGTACTCAGTACTCATTTAGGATGTTGTAAGGCAATATTTGTATGTGTACATCTGTAGGAGGTTTGTGAAAGTTTGTGAGCCGGCTGAGGTGAACCGTGAAAAATCAGCGGCACGCCCGGCCACCGCAGACCGAGCAAGGCGCGCTGTCGTCGGACGCACTGGCGGCCTCGACTGACCCCCCATGGAAGGCGAACACAGGCATGTCCCCCTCATCTCACGTCCCATTCGAGCTGATTGTCATAAAAACTGATCAAAAGCATGTATTGGGAGCCAGGGTGGAGCTCAGCACGGCCGTTTTCAGCAGAAATGCACAAATCGCTTTATCTCGCCAGCAGAGACGCGTTTGTGCACACAACACATTTACCTGCAAAACTGGCAAAATTACACCAGTTCTGCCTCTGATTATGCCATATGTCATGCAACAGGCGGGGTGGAGGCTGAACGTGACCTGTCTGGTGGAGCTGCAGTGCGTGGAGCCGGCTGAGGTGAACCGTGAAAAATCAGCGGCACGGGTCAGGGTTTCGTACGCAGCAGAGCAGCAACTTCGCTGCGATCTATTGAAAGTCATCCCTCGATCCAAGCTTTTGTCGGCCGAGGTCAGCCAGCAAACGCCCCCTCCTTCCCTTCGCTCGGGGGTACCAGGGCGCGAAGAGCGGAGGCAGAGGAAAATATTCTAAGTCTAGAGGGTGCTTGGACTACCAGGGGCGCGAAGAGAGGAGGCAGAGGAAAATGCACTAAGTGTAAAAGGTGGTTGGACTACCAGGGGCGCGAAGAGAGGAGGCAGAGGAAAATGCACTAAGTGTAAAGGTGGTTGGACTACCAGGGGCGCGAAGAGAGGAGGCAGAGGGAAATATTCTAAGTGTAGAGGGTGCTTGGACTACCAGGGGTGCGGAGAGAGGAGCTAGAGGAAAAGGCACTAAGTGTAAAAAATGGTTGGACTTCCAGGGGCGCGAAGAGAGGAGGCAGAGGGAAATATTCTAAGTCTAGAGGGTGCTTGGACTACCAGGGGCGCGAAGAGAGGAGGCAGAGGAAAATCCACTAAGTGTAAAAGGTGGTTGGACTACCAGGGGCGCGAAGAGAGGAGGCAGAGGGAAATATTCTAAGTGTAGAGTGTGGTTGGACTACCAGGGACGCGAAGAGAGGAGTCAGAGGGAAATGCACTAAGTGTAGAGGGTGGTTGGACTACCAGGGGCGCGAAGAGAGGAGGCAAAGGGAAATGCACTAAGTGTAGAGTGTGGTTGGACTACCAAGGGCGCGAAGAGAGGAGGCAGAGGGAAATATTCTAAGTGTAGAGTGTGGTTGGACTACCAGGGGTGCGAAGAGAGGAGGCAGAGGGAAATTTTCTAAGTGTAGAGGGTGGTTGGACTACCAGGGGCGCGAAGAGAGGAGGCAGAGGGAAATGCACTAAGTGTAGAGTGTGGTTGGACTACCAAGGGCGCGAAGAGGGGAGGCAGAGGCAATGTTCTAAGTGTAGAGGGTGGTTGGACTACCAGGGGCCGTTAAAATTTCAAAGTGTTTTCAGACCGGAGAAGGGACAGAGCTGGGGACCTTTGGGGCTTGTGCCCTTCCTCCGGTGTCAAGCAGTGGTATCCGTAAACTTCGACCACCACCAGCAGATTTACAGGCAAGGCAATTTTCAAAAACTGTTGACCTCCAGGCAGTGCGAGGCTCGCTTTTCCACTGACCGAACGGCATTCGTGGCATGCCATCGGAGGGCCTCCGCGGGCCCCTGGACCTCCAGGGCGCATTCTGCGGTCGGTTCCCCCGGCCAGCATGCTCGCCTCCCCCGGCCCGGGGCTGCGACTCTTGCGGTCCTCCCCATCCCGCATCCCGGTGCCTGACACCCATTGGTAGCGAGACCGAGACGCCCCGTCTCTCTCCTCACAGCGGTCCTTCCACGGAGTCCGTCGCAGGGTGTCCCGGACCCCCCCATCCCGTCGGGAGGTGGGGGGGGGCAGCTCCTGCAGACTGCGGCGCCGTCTCCAGAAGCAACTCGGTGTTCTCAAAGCGAACAGGACATAAGCGTGTATGTTGTGTATATATACATCCCTCCCCGGAGGGAGGGATGAAGCAGCCGAGCCGAGCCGCGGGCCCCGGTTCCTCCGAGACCCCCGGTGAGGCCAACCCAGACCAGACCGCCTCCGGCTCGCGGTGGGTGGGTCAGGCTAGCACCGCTCGCCCGGGGCCTGCCTCCACCCGCCCGACTGGGGAGGTTTAGACGGTTGGGCTACCTGGTTGATCCTGCCAGTAGCATATGCTTGTCTCAAAGATTAAGCCATGCAAGTCTAAGTACACACGGCCGGTACAGTGAAACTGCGAATGGCTCATTTAATCAGTTATGGTTCCTTTGATCGCTCTCACGTTACTTGGATAACTGTGGCAATTTTTGAGCTTATACATGCAAACGAGCGCAGAGCTCCGGGGATGCGTGCATTTATCAGACCCAAAACACTCACATCCCATTCGAGCTGATTGTAATAAAAACTGATCAAAATGATGTATTGGGAGCCAGGGTGGAGCTCAGCCCGGCCGTTCTGAGCAGAAATGACCAAATCGCTTTATCTCGCCAGCAGAGACGCATTTGTGCACACAACACATTTACCTGCAAAACTGGCAAAATTACACCAGCTCTGCCTCTCATTATGCTATATGTGACACAACAGGCAGTCTGGAGTCTGATCAGGACCTGTCTGCTTGAGCTGCAGTGCGCTGAGCCAGCTGGGGGGACCGTGAAAAATCAGCGTCATGTCTGACCACCACAAGCCGAGGAAGGCGCACTGTGTTCGGCTGCGCGGTCGGCCTGCACTCACCCCGTGGAAGGCGAAGACAGGCATCTCCGCCTCATCCCACACCCCATTCGGACTGATTGTAATAAAAACTGATCAAAATGATGCATTGGGAGCCAGGGTGGAGGTCAGCACGGCCGTTTTAAACAGAAATGACCAATCGCTTATCTCGCCGAGAGAAGCGATATTTGTACACACAGCATATTTACCTGCAAAACTGGAGAAATTACACCAATTCTGCCTCTCATTAGGCTATATGTGAGGCAACTGATCAAAATGATGCATTGTGAGCCAGGGTGGAGCTCAGCCCGGCTGTTCTGAGCAGAAATGACCAAATCGCTTTATCTCGCCGAGAGAGACGCGATATTTGTACACACAGCATATTTACCTGCAAAACTGGCAAAATTACACCAGCTCTGCCTCTCATTATGCTATATGTGACACAACAGGCAGTCTGGAGTCTGATCAGGACCTGTCTGCTTGAGCTGCAGTGCGCTGAGCCAGCTGGGGGGGACCGTGAAAAATCAGCGCATGTCTGACCAGCACAAGCCGAGGAAGGCGCCCCGTGGTCGGCTGCGCGGAAATGCACTAAGTGTAAAAAATGGTTGGACTAGCAGGGGCGCGAAGAGAGGAGGCAGAGGGAAATTTTCTAAGTGTAGTTTTTCACCGGTTTTCAGCCAGCCAGACTGTTTTTTGGAGATTTGGTTGGAGGAGCAGCAGCGCTCTGTGGATTTAGACGGAGACGCCGGCGCGGAAAACGAGCTGGAGCGCTCGTCAAGCTGCTGGCAGCGGGGATTGCGCACCGCTCTCCCGTCCATACACTTGGGAAACGTCCGCTCTCTGGCTAACAAAATGGATGAACTGCTTCTTCTCCTAACCAAGAACTCAGACTTTTGCCGTTCAGCCGCCCTGTGCTTCACTGAAACCTGGCTCAGCGAACACATCCCGGACAGCGCACTACGGCTGCCGGGCTTCCAGCTGTTCCGTGCGGACCGCTGCGCGGAACTGTCTGGGAAGTCAAAGGGTGAGGAGGAACGTGCTTCTACATTAACGAAGGTTGGTGTACAGATCTCACAGTGCTAAAGAAGTTATGCAGCCCTCACTTGGAATCACTCTTCATAAACTGTAGACCATTTTATTCACCGCGGGAGTTCGCATAGTTCGTGCTGGTCGGTGTGTACATTCCACCGCAGGCGTGCGTAACGGAGGCGTTACATCACCTCGCCGACCAGATTACAGACGTGGAGAAAACACACCCGGACTCTCTGCTAATCATTCTCGGGGATTTTAACAGAGCAAATCTCAAAGTCGAAATGCCAAATATAGACAGCACGTGACGTGTCCCACCAGGGACATGAACACTCTGGACCACTGCTACACCACAATAAAGGACGCATATCGCTCTGTCCCCCGTGCTGCTTTGGGACTTTCTGACCACTGCCTGGTCCACCTCATCCCATCCTACAGGCAAAAGCTGAAATCTGCTAAGCCTGCAGTGAAAACTGTGAAGAGATGGACGGACGAGTCAAAGATGCAGTTACAGGCCTGCTTTGACTGCACTGATTGGAGCGTCTTTGAAGCAGCAGCCTCAGACCTGGATGAACTAACCGACACTGTGACATCTTACATCGGCTTTTGTGAGGACATGTGCGTGCAGACCAAAACCTTCTGCACATTCAACAACAACAAACCATGGTTCACTGCAGAACTGAGACGGCTACGCCAGGACAAGGAGGAGGCCTACAGGAGTGGGGATCGAGACCTGTACAAGCAGGCCAGGAACAAGCTGACAAAGGAGATCAAGGCAGCAAAGAGGAAGTACAGTGAGAAGCTGAAGGACCACTTTTCTGCCAACGACACCTCTACAGTTTGGAAAGGCCTGCAGACCATCACCAACTACAGGAGACCATCCCCCCACCCTGTGGGGAGCCCCCGCCTGGCAGAGGACCTCAGCGACTTCTACTCCAGGTTTGAAAGGACTTTCACACCTTTCACTTCCCCCACCATCTCCATCACAAAAGGCCTTGCAGCTCCACAAACCACACCCGACCCCCTGCCTGCGCTGAGGATCTGCGAACAGGATGTGCGTCAGCTCTTTCAGAGACAGAGGATTAGGAAGGCCCCGGGACCCGATGGAGTGTCTCCGTCCTGCCTGAAAGTCTGTGCTGACCAGCTGGCTCCCATCTTCACTCAGATCTTCAACAACTCCCTGGAGCTGTGCGAGGTCCCTCCTGCCTCAAACGCTCCACCATCATCCCGGTTCCAAGAAGTGGACTCATTCAGGTTCCTAGGGTCCACAATTTCACGGAACATGAAGTGGTCCGCCCCACATAGACTCCGTGAGGAAGAAGGCCCAGCAGAGGCTGTACTTTCTGCGCCAGCTCAGAAAGTTCAACCTGCCTCAGGAGCTGCTGATCATATTCTACACTGCAATAGTCCAGTCTGTCCTGACCACGTCCATCACTGTCTGGTTTGGATCCTCCACCAGGCATGACAGGGACAGACTGCAGAGAACAGTCAGGGCTGCGGAGAGGATCATTGGCACCGATCTTCCCTCCATCCAGGACCTGTACCGGTCCCGGGTCAGGAAGCGGGCCAGGAAAATCTCCACAGACCCCTCACACCCTGGTCACAAACTGTTCAGACTCCTCCCCTCAGGCCGGCGTTACAGAGCACTGTACGCCAAAACCACCCGCCACAAGGACAGTTTTTTCCCCCGGGCTGTCGCTCTGATGAACTCTGAGCAGTCACAGAGCGAGAGACCATCCACATGAAACAATAAACAATGACTCTGCCCTGTAAATATTCACTGTACAATAACCCCGGTGTATATATTACCTATATTTTATATGTACAGTTTGAGATTTATTTTATTCTTATTTCGCTATTTAAGTTTGTACTGTACCAGAGAGTAAAAGTTACCAGAGTCAAATTCCTTGTATGTGCACATACTTGGCCAATAAAGCTGATTCTGATTCTGATTCTGTAGAGGGTGGTTGGACTACCAGGGGAGCGAAGAGAGGAGGCAGAGGGAAATATTCTAAGTGTAGAGGGTGGTTGGACTACCAGGGGCGCGAAGAGAGGAGGCAGAGGGAAATGTTCTAAGTGTAGAGGGTGGTTCGACTACCAGGGGCGCGAAGAGAGGCGCTAGAGGCTTGTGCCCTTCTCCCGGTGCCGTTAAAATTTCAAAGTGTTTTCAGACCGGGAGAAGGGACGGAGCTGGGGACCTTTGGGGCTTGTGCCCTTCCTCCGGTGTCAAGCAGTGGTATCCGTAAACTTCGACCACCACCAGCAGATTTACAGGCAAGGCAATTTTCAAAAATGTTGACCTCCAGGCAGTGCGAGGCTCGCTCTTCCACTGACCGAACAGCATTCGTGGCATGCCATCGGAGGGCCTCCGCGGGCCCCTGGACCTCCAGGGCGCATTCTGCGGTCGGTTCCCCCGGCCAGCATGCTCGCCTCCCCTGGCCCGGGGCTGCGCGGCCCATTGGTAGCGAGACCGAGACGCCCCGTCTCTCTCCTCACAGTGGTCCTTCCACGGAGTCCGTCGCAGGGTGTCCCGGACCGGGAGGGGGGAGGGGCAGCTCCCGCAGACTGCGGCGCCGTCTCCGGAAGCAACTCGGTTTTCTCAAAGCAAACAGGGCATACGCATGTATGTTGTGTATATACATTCCTCCCTCCGGGGAGGGATGAAGCAGCCGAGCCGAGCCGCGGGCCCCGGTTCCTCTGAGACCCCCGGTGAGGCCAACCAGACCAGACCGCCACCGGCTCGCGGTGGGTGGGTCAGTCTAGCCCCCGCTCGCCCGGGGCCTGCCTCCACCCGCCCCACTGGGGAGGTTAAGACGGTTGGGCTACCTGGTTGATCCTGCCAGTAGCATATGCTTGTCTCAAAGATTAAGCCATGCAAGTCTAAGTACACAGTGAAACTGCGAATGGCTCATTAAATCAGTTATGGTTCCTTTGATTGCTCTCACCTTACTTCGATAACTGTGGCAGTTTTTGAGCTAATACATGCAAACGAGCGCCGACCTCCGGGGATGCGTGCATTTATCAGAGCCAAAACACTCACATCCCATTCGAGCTGGTTGTCATAAAAACTGATCAAAATTATGCATTGGGAGCCAGGGTGGAGGTCAGCACGGCCGTTTTAAACAAAAATGACCAAATCGCTTTATCTCGCCGAGAGAAGCGATATGTGTACACACAGCATATTTACCTGCAAAACTGGAGAAATTACACCAATTCTGCCTCTCATTAGGCTATATGTGAGGCAACTGATCAAAATGATGTATTGTGAGCCAGGGTGGAGCTCAGCCCGGCTGTCCTGAGCAGAAATGACCAAATCGCTTTATCTCGCCAGCAGAGACGCATTCGTGCACACAAGACATTTACCTGCAAAACTGGCAAAATTACACCAGCTCTGCCTCTCATTATGCTATATGTGACACAACAGGCAGTCTGGAGTCTGATCAGGACCTGTCTGCTTGAGCTGCAGTGCGCTGAGCCAGCTGGGGGGACTGTGAAAAATCAGCGGCATGTCTGACCACCACAAGCCGAGGAAGGCGCACTGTGTTCGTCTGCGCGGTCGGCCTCCACTCACCCCCGTGGAAGGCGAAGACAGGCATCTCCGCCTCATCCCACAACCCATTCGGACTGATTGTAATAAAAACTGATCAAAATGATGTATTGGGAGCCAGGGTGGAGCTCAGCCCGGCCGTTCTGAGCAGAAATGACCAAATCTCGCCAGCAGAGACGCATTTGTGCACACAACACATTTACCTGCAAAACTGGCAAAATTACACCAGTTCTGCCTCTGATTATGCCATATGTCACGCAACAGGCGGGGTGGAGGCTGAACGTGACCTGTCTGGTGGAGCTGCAGTGCGTGGAGCCGGCTGAGGTGAACCGTGAAAAATCAGCGGCACGGGTCAGGGTTTCGTACGCAGCAGAGCAGCAACTTCGCTGCGATCTATTGAAAGTCATCCCTCGATCCAAGCTTTTGTCGGCCGAGGTCCGCCAGCAAAAGCCCCCTCCATCCCTTCGCTCGGGGGTACCAGGGGCGCGAAGAGCGGAGGCAGAGGACAATGCACTAAGTGTAAAAATGGTTGGACTACCAGGGGCGCGAAGAGAGGAGGCAGAGGGAAATATTCTAAGTGTAGAGGGTGCTTGGACTACCAGGGGTGCGGAGAGAGGAGCTAGAGGATAATGCACTAAGTGTAAAAAATGGTTGGACTACCAGGGGCGCGAAGAGAGAAGGCAGAGGGAAATATTCTAAGTGTAGACGGTGGTTGGACTATGTATTGGGAGCCAGGCTGCAGCTCAGCATGCCGTTTTCAGCAGAAATGCACAAATCGCTTCATCTCGCCAGCAGAGACGCATTTGTGCACACAACACATTTACCTGTCAAACTGGCAAAATTCGACCGATTCTGCCTCTGATTATGCCGAAATATGACAAATCCAAACATAATAAGAACTTTTCCATTGTTCTAATTCTTGGCTGGCTAGTTTCATCTACAAGTGTGTTAAAATTGTACTGAGCTGAATTTAACCTGAAAATTTATAGTTGGTGGGTGAATGTTAACCACACAGTATTTACCTGTGCAAAAAACATGAATTCTAATTGCTCCCTGTTGACTTCTCTCAACCATTGTCTTCCTGTCACATTTAGATTTGTCCAGATCACAGTTGTTCACACACTGTTGAAAAAGTGTTCTTCTTTGCCATTTCCAGCTTAATTCTTTAAATCTTTGAGGCTTATTGTCTTAGCAATTAATGTAAGCCTATTTTTTCATCCCTAGGTTGCCATGGTGGCATTTACAAGTGTAGATGATGCAACAAGGCAAAAGATGAAATACATTCTGTCAAACGAGCCGGCATTGGACTATAGCATGTTTGGCCGTCACGAAAAAGAGGTTTAAGGACTTCTTTTGTCTTTTCAACATTGTATATGGTAAGTAAGTTAGAGAAGTTATCATTTCGTCTGCAGGGATTCAAGTTCTCTGTAGCCCTGATGGATTTCCGTCAGTCGGAAAAATTAAAGTAAATTAGAGGAAAAAATGCCTCATGAGATGAAAATGCAAGAATCTCTTTGTACTGAATTGCACTATTTTGAGAACTGCTCATATAATTACTTTAGTTGAGGCTTCAATGGTACAATGCAGGCTTCAGATTTGAAATAAACATTTATATGTATATATTTATTTAAATTTGGAACAATTGTACCAGAACTGAAAGACGACTGAAGAGCACAACTGGCAAACTGATACAGCTGATGACAATCAACTGATCTGCAATGGAGCTGTTAAACTGGTCCTTGAACGCAATTGACAGAGTGTTCTCAACACGGAAGGCGGGTTCTGGTGAACCCGAATGTCCAGTGGGGACCTTCCAGGCGGGCTACACCAAGGATGGATGGGACAAGTGGAGAGTCCTGTGCCTTGCCGCTCTGGATGTGGAGGATGTGGAAGATGTGTACCTGTTTGTGAGTTCAACAGCGGGAATGCTCGCTCTGGGATTTGGATTGCACATGCTGTACCGGAAAGTAAGAAAGATGTGCGAGACCATCTATGTCATCTACGAGGATGTGGCAGGCATGCGAGAGGATGTGGCAAGCATGCGAGCCGATGGAGCCAAATCTCGGGAGGATTTGGTGAAGATAAGATCTGAGATAAGCTCTACAGACGTGTAGGGCTACATGGCAAAAACGGGCGCTGACACCACCTCAACTAATACATAACCATGAAAATTGTCATTTGGACTACACGGATTATGGACTACAACACGCCAGGCGATTAGAAAGGACTGTTGTTCACTAATGACGGAAGAATATGGACAATGTGCGAACACACATGTAATCTGTTTTTGACTGTCTTATGCTGAACTGCAGCAATGCTTTCATATTCTGTTGTAATAGGTCAAATGTAAGAAAAACAAATATATATATATATATATATATATATATAAAAAAAAAAATTAAAGCTGCAAGCAGCATGACGGGCCCTCGCACCCCACGCTTGTCGGCGACTGGCAAGGACGGGGTCACTGCAGTTCCCGGGGCAGAGCATAAATTCTCTCCTCCCTGAATCTCCTAAAGCCCTTTTAGAAATGCTTGTTTTAACAGACTTAATGGCACCATCTGCTGGACAAAGTTGCGTACTACGTGCAAAGATGAGGGAATCAGTCAGACAGGGGCAGGTGTCACTTTCACTACAGTAGAACGCCCAAAGGTTTACGAAAAGTCACAATTTTCGCAGTGAACAACCAAAACCCATATAAGTACATCCTGAAAAAATTAAAAGAGAATCCAAAGACCTCGAAAGGAACGGCAGCTCATCAGATATTTTCTAACATTTCTTGTCCAAAGTAGGTGGCGCTACAATAATTGTATGAATATTGTCATATGGATGTGTTCAGATAGGGACCAGCAACAATACTGTAAAGTTTGATGCACTTTGGACTGAATTAAAGCACATTTAACACTACTTCCAGTTCCAACCCGCGTCATCAAATCAAAGAAATTTTTGAGGGGCCAGAACACCCACGCCACTTGGACGAAAAGTCAATTTTTTTTTCTCAGGACACTGACTATACTTGTAACTATCTATTTCCACATTTTGAAGTCAATCTGACAAGGTTAAATGCCAGACCCTCCCACATTCCAAAGCCAAGATTTTTCCATTTCAAGGTGTTTTTTCAAGTTTGCGGACATAATAGCAGACTTCCTGTTGGGTTTAGACTATGGGTCCAAGAGACTTTTTTGTGCGTCCTGGAATGTTACATAAATGTGACATATTTCCAGATTTTTAGACGCAACGGGCTTCCGGGGCTGTTCCGTTGAAAATTTGTAGGTGGCGCTAGAGAGGCATTTTGCCACGCCTGTGCTTGGGGCACTTACTCAGATCAGTATTGGAGGGAAACGAATCTCTCTGCCCATTTTCAGGACTTTTCGTGCATGTATGACGAAATGCTGATTTTCGGCCTGAACAGAAGAACGAGAAAAATAATAATAATAATAATAATAATAACAATAATTAAAGCTGCAAGCAGCATTGGACGGGCCCTCGCAATCCACGCTTGTCGGCGACGGGCAAGGACGGGGTCACTGCAGTTCCCGGGGCAGAGCGTAAATTCTCCCCCTGCCTGAATGTACTGTATGCAGTTTGGCAGACAGCTAACAGTTCTTCAATGAGAGGCAAAGTCTTCTTTCTTCAAGGATTTATTTTGTCACTCCCAATTCAAGTTGACTGTAAAACTGAAATACATACAACAAAAGATGATTCCAAATAGAATTCTGAATATATTTTAAGTATCTCTAAGTACAGTATCTCTTACTTCTCTTTACATCCAATTTATAAATAGTAAATAAATATTCTCTTTACAACTTTATAATTAACTTAAAAGTATCTTATGAACACACAATGTCCATGTATAATGACACATTGTAATGACTAAATAATGCACTTCTCCTAAACCCCTTTTAGAAATGCTTGTTTTAACAGACTAAATGGCACCATCTGCTGGACAAAGTAGCGTACTACGTGTAAAGATGAGGGAATCAGTCAGACGGGGCAGGTGTCACTCTCGCTACAGTAGAACGCCCAAAGTTTAACGAAAAGTCACAATTTTCGCAGTGAACGACCAAAACCCTTATAAGTACATCCTGAAAAAAATTGAAGAGAATCCCTGAAAGGAAGAAGACCCTGAAAGGAAGAGCAGCTCATACAACAAACACCAGATATTTTGTAACATTTCTTGTCCACAGTGGGTGGCGCTACAATAATTGTATGAATATTGTCATATGGATGTGTTCAGATAGGGACCAGCAACAATACTGTAAAGTTTGATGCACTTTGGACCACTTTGGACTGAATTAAAGCACATTTAATACTACCTCTTGTTACATCTCGCGTCATCAAATACTAAGACATTTTTGAGGGGCCAGAACACCCACGCCACTTCGACGAAAAGTCAATTTTTTTTCTCAAGATATTGCCTATACTTGTAACTATCTATTTCCACATTTTGAAGTCAATCTGACAAGGTTAAATGCCAGACCCTCCCACATTCCAAAGCCAAGATTTCTCCATTTCAAGGTGTTTTTTCAAGTTTGCGGACAAAATAGCAGACTTCCTGTTGGGTTTAGACTATGGCGCCTTTTGATGTTTTGGTGCGTCCTGGGATGTTACATAAATGTGACATATGTTCAGATTTTTAGACGCAACGGGCTTCCGGTCCAGGTCAGTTGAAAATTTCTAGGTGGCGCTAAAGAGCCATTTTGCCACGCCCGTGCTGGGGGCACATATTTAGATCAGTATTGGACGCAAACGAATCTGTCTGCCCATTTTCAGGACTTTTCGTGCATGTATGACAAAATGCTGATTTTCGGCCTGAACAGAAGAACGAGAAAAATAATAATAACTAGAAAACAGACACTAAAAATTAAATACATTCTAATTGTTAGCATGCTAATGCCAACATGCTAATTGGTAATATGCTATTCGCCAACATGCTAATGCTGCCACTAATGCAACCACCAATTCGTAGCCACTAAAAATTAGCATTAGCCGCTAATGTTAGCAATTAGCATGAGGCGCTAGCCACTAATTTTAGCATTGGTTTAGTGTTAGCATGTCTTTTTAGACACTAAAAATTAAATACATGCTAATTGTTAGCATGCTAATGCTAACATGCTAATTGCTAATATGCTTTTCGCTAACATGCTAATGCGGCCACTAATGCTACCACCAATTTCTAGCTACTAAAAATTAGCATTAGCCGCTAATGTTAGCAATTAGCATGACGCGCTAGCCAATGACAGACAGACACCTGTCATTGTTCAACTTGGGTGCCAAAGCCAAAATGGCCGCCCCACGGACCAGTTACTTCAGGTAGAAGTTTCCCGAGTGGGCTGTTTCCATTAACATTGCCCCAAAATGGCCGCCCTACAGACCAGTTGCTTATGTTTTCCCGCCTCTTTCTGTGGAGCCCCTGGTTGCCACGGTTACCAGTTTGAATTTCAGTTACGAAGACAGGGAGAGAGAGAAAAAATGCTGAAACTACGGCCTCGAACAGGAAGGCCTTGTGGCCAAACCGTGTGTCCAATCGTTGAACCGACTTCACTTTGGGCATCTTGAGGCTTTCCTGAACGTCTAGATATGCAGTTTGTGGGTAAAATGTAGAAATGTGAGCTATTTAAAGCGATTTAAAACAAAGGATTGCTTCTGCTTTGCTCCACAAATTTAACATTGCAGTCTATGGAGCGGAGGAAGGGGTTTGCTGGCGCAGCTTTGCGTCTCACGCCAAAACTATAAGACTTACAGCTTTAGCAGACAAATTGTGAGCGAGAAGACAAATTTTCCTACGTTTCTATGTATAAATTATGTCTGTGGTGTGAAATTTGTGGCCACGGGAGCAGTTTCTGTTTTATTTTTTGCCTAATTTTCTTCTCTCCTCTCACTCTAGCTGTCCCTCTAGCGCGAACATTCCGCGCAATACACACCCATTATAAACCCCGAAATTTGAGTAAAAACCTTCACAACTTTGAGGCTTAATGGTTTAAAAACGGTAAAAGGTGTCGATAAGTGAAGGGAATCTCTGAAGAGAAGACAAGAGTGTCTACGTTTAAAGTTTAAATGAGGTGTCTGGGTGAAAGTATGCCAGAGCAATTGATTGTAGAAAATGCCTGTTGATTTTTCGGGGTCTCCCATTCATTTCAATGGGAAATTTTTCGCCTTTTTTCGCGAATAAATTGGCGAAAAAATCACCGATCGCTTATCCAAGTAATAGCATAGGATTCGGGATCAAAACACACGTTTCGATATATAATGTGTTGGGGTCCTCTTGCCGGTTCGGGCCGCATTAATCGGCGAAAAAGGGCGGAAAATGAATAATAATAATAAAACTGCAAAGAAACACGCAGAAGATCAAGAGTTGCCTCGTGCCATAGGCACGAGGCCCCTCCTCCCTATGGGAGGAGGGGCCTCTTGACATAGGCACTCGGCACTAATAATAATAATAATAATAATAATAATAATAACTAGAAAATTCCCCGGAAATTTTTGAAGTGCCGAGTGGGCTGTTGCCATTAGCTGCTAATGTTAGCAATTAGCATGACGCGCTAGCCACTAACTTTAGCATTAGTTTAGTGTTAGCATGTCTCTTTAGACACTAAAAATTAAGTAGATGCTAATTGCTAACATGCTAATGCTAACATGCTAATTGCTAATATGCTATTCGCTAACATGCTAATGCTGCCACTAATGCTACCACCAATTTCTAGCTACTAAAAATTAGCATTAGCCGCTAATGTTAGCAATTAGCATGACGCGCTAGCCAATGACAGACAGACACCTGTCATTGTTCAACTTGGGTGCCAAAAGCCAAAATGGCCGCCCCACAGACCAGTTACTTCAGTTAGAATTTTCTCGGAGTGGGCTGTTTCCATTAACATTGCCCCAAAATGGCCGCCCTACAGACCAGTTACTTATGTTTTTCCCGCCTCTTTCTGTGGAGCCCCTGGTTGCCACGGTTACCAGTTTGAATATCAGTTAGAAAAGGACTAGAGTGGGCGAAAATGCTGAAACCACGGCCTCGAACAGGAAGGCCTTGTGGCCAAACCGTGTGTCTAATCGTTGAACCGACTTCACTTTGGGCATCTTGAGGCTTTCCTGAACGTCTAGATATGCAGTTTCTGGGTAAAATGTAGAAATGTGAGCTATTTAAAGCGATTTAAACAAAGGATTGCTTCTGCTTTGCTCCACAAATTTAACATTGCAGTCTATGGAGCGAGGAAGGGGTTTGCTGGCGCAGCTTTGCGTCTCACGCCAAAACTATAAGACTTACAGCTTCAGCGGACAAATTGTGAGCGAGAAGACAAATTTTCCTACGTTTCTATGTATAAATTATGTCTGTGGTGTGAAATTTGTGGCCACGGGAGCAGTTTCTATTTTATTTTTTGCCTAATTTTCTTCTCTCTTCTCACTCTGGCAGTTGGTGTCTCACCCTCTGGCGCGAACATTCCGCGCAATACACACCCATTATAAACCCCCGAAATCTGAGTAAAACCCTTCACCGCTTTGAGGCTTCATGGTTTAAAAACGGTAAAAGGTGTCGATAAGTGAAGGGAATCTCTGAAGAGAAGACAAGAGTGCCTACATTTTACAGTTTCAATGAAGTCTCTGGGTGAAAGTATGCCAGAGCAGTTGATTGTTGAAAATGCCTGTTGATCTTTCTTTTTTTTTCGGGGACTCCCATTCATTTGAATGGGAAATTTTTTCGCCGCTTTTCGCGAATAAATTCGCGAAAAACTCACCAATCGCTTATTCAAGTAAAAGCCCGGGATTCGGGATCAAAACACACGTTTCGATATATCATGTGTTGGGGTCCTCTGGCCGGTTCGGGCCGCATTAATCGGCGAAAAAGGGCGGAAAAGGAATAATAACTAGAAAATTCCCGCAGAAATTTTGAAAGTGCCGAGTGGGCTGTTGCCATTAGCTGCTAATGTTAGCAATTAGCATGATGCGCTAGCCACTTATTTTCACATTGGTTTAGTGTTAGCATGTCTTTTAAGCCGCTAAAAATTAAGTAGATGCTAATTGCTAACATGCTAATGCTAACATGCTAATTGCTAATATGCTATTCGCCAACATGCTAATGCTGCCACTAATGCAACCACCAATTTCTAGCCACTAAAAATTAGCATTAGCCGCTAATGTTAGCAATTAACATGATGCGCTAGCCAATTATTTTAACATTGGTTTAGTGTTAGCATGACTTTTAAGCCACTAAAAATTAAGTAGATGCTAATTGCTAACATGCTAATGCTAACATGCTATTCGCTAACATGCTAATGCTGCCACTAATGCTACCACCAATATCCATCACTAAAAATTAGCATTAGCCGCTAATGTTAGCAATTAGCATGACGCGCTAGCCAATGACAGACGGTCACCTGTCATTGTTCAACTTGGGTGCCAAAAGCCAAAATGGCCGCCCCACAGACCAGTTACTTCAGTTAGAAGTTTCCAGTGGGCTGTTTCCATTCACATTGCCCCAAAATGGCCGCCCTACAGACCAGTTACTTATGTTTTCCCGCCTCTTTCTGTGGAGCCCCTGGTTGCCACGGTTACCAGTTTGAATATCAGTTAGAAAAGGACTAGAGTGGGCGAAAATGCTGAAACCACGGCCTCGAACAGGAAGGCCTTGTGGCCAAACCGTGTGTCCAATCGTTGAACCAACTTCACTTTGGGCATCTTGAGGCTTTCCTGAACGTCTAGATATGCAGTTTGTGGGTAAAATGTAGAAATGTGAGCTATTTAAAGCGATTTAAAACAAAGGATTGCTTCTGCTTTGCTCCACAAATTTAACATTGCAGTCTATGGAGCGAGGAAGGGGTTTGCTGGCGCAGCTTTGCGTCTCACGCCAAAACTATAAGACTTACAGCTCCAGCGGACAAATTGTGAGCGAGAAGACACATTTTCCTACGTTTCTATGTATAAATTATGTCTGTGGTGTGAAATTTGTGGCCACCGGAGCAGTTTCTATTTTATTTTTTGCCTAATTTTCTTCTCTCTTCTCACTCTGGCAGTTGGTGTCTCACCCTCTGGCGCGAACATTCCGCGCAATACACACCCATTATAAACCCCCGAAATCTGAGTAAAACCCTTCACCGCTTTGAGGCTTCATGGTTTAAAAACGGTAAAAGGTGTCGATAAGTGAAGGGAATCTCTGAAGAGAAGACAAGAGTGCCTACATTTTACAGTTTCAATGAAGTCTCTGGGTGAAAGTATGCCAGAGCAGTTGATTGTTGAAAATGCCTGTTGATCTTTCTTTTTTTTTCGGGGACTCCCATTCATTTGAATGGGAAATTTTTTCGCCGCTTTTCGCGAATAAATTCGCGAATAAATTCGTGAAAAACTCACCAATCGCTTATTCAAGTAATAGCCCGGGATTCGGGATCAAAACACACGTTTCGATATATCATGTGTTGGGGTCCTCTGGCCGGTTCGGGCCGCATTAATCGGCGAAAAAGGGCGGAAAAGGAATAATAATAAGTAAAAATAAAACTGCAAAGAAACACGCAGAAGATCAAGAGTTGCCTCGTGCCTGTGGCACGAGGCCCCTCCTCCCTATGGGAGGAGGGGCCTCTTGACATAGGCACTCGGCACTAATAAGTAAAAATAAAACTGCAAAGAAACACGCAGAAGATCAAGAGTTGCCTCGTGCCTGTGGCACGAGGCCCCTCCTCCCTATGGGAGGAGGGGCCTCTTGACATAGGCACTCGGCACTAATAAGTAAAAATAAAACTGCAAAGAAACACGCAGAAGATCAAGAGTTGCCTCGTGCCTGTGGCACGAGGCCCCTCCTCCCTATGGGAGGAGGGGCCTCTTGACATAGGCACTCGGCACTAATAATAATAATAAACAGTACGAAAACAATAGGCTCCTTGCAACTCCGTTGCATGGCCCCGTTGGGCCCCTGCACTTCGTTGCTCGGGCCCTAATAATAATAATAATAAACAGTACGAAAACAATAGGGTCCTTGCAACTCCGTTGCATGGCCCCGTTGGGCCCCTGCACTTCGTTGCTCGGGCACTAATAATAATAAACAGTACCAAAACAATAGGGTCCTTGCAACTCCGTTGCATGGCCCCGTTGGGCACCTGCACTTCGTTGCTCGGGCCCTAATAATAATAATAATAAACAGTACGAAAACAATAGGGTCCTTGCAACTCCGTTGCATGGCCCCGTTGGGCCCCTGCACTTCGTTGCTCGGGCCCTAATAATAATAACAATAATAAACAGTACGAAAACAATAGGGTCCTTGCAACTCCGTTGCATGGCCCCGTTGGGCCCCTGCACTTCGTTGCTCGGGCCCTAAAAATCTAAATCTGTACTCTGGGTAATGGGGGCGGGACTAGATAAGCTTTGGCTTCTCCCGCTTTCAATTTCGGCCAGGTCACTTGTACTCATACTGATATTGATTTTGATGTGTGATGATGATCGAATTGACTTGCCGAAATGAATGAATAAATAAATTTTAGTATTATTACTAGTGTGCATCAGTTATTGCTTTTAGTGCATTTTGGCATTTTTATGTGAAAACATGTTTTATCATTTTATTTTATGATTATTTGTACACACCTCACTCTGGCTTCCCCCCACCATCCAAAGACATGCTCAATAGGTTCATTGGTGATTCTAAATTGTCCATAGGTGTGCATGTGAGTGTGAATGGTTGTCTGTCTCTCTGTCTTAGCCCTGCGATGGACTGGCGACCTGTCCAGGGTGTACCCCACCTCTAGCTTGGTGACATCTGGGATAGGCTCCTGCAGACCCCTGCGACCCTTAACAGGAATAAGTGGTTACACAAGATGAATGAATGGATGAATGAATGAATGGACACACCTCACAAAGCTATTATATTTGAGGGAGTATTATAATAAATGTTTTATTAAGTTCAAGTACTTTATAAATATTTTCTTGTCCAAAAAATCTATGGCCCTAAAGTTGGCCATTGTTTTATTCTAAATGGTGTTTGAAGAGAATGTGTTTTTTAATGTCCATAGCTCATACTGTCAACCAAATTTGTTTTACAGAAGCTGTTAAAAAGAAGTCGTCACTGGCCGCACAGGTGAACCAGCAGGAAGCAGAGAGGGCACTGTCGAAATGGTTCACTGGGGCAAGAGACAGAGGAGAACGAAGGGCATCCAGCCAGTGCCAAAGTAAACAGTAGTAAGAAGTGGTAGAATATGAATTTGTTTTCATTGCAGTTACTCTGTTAAAATATTACTTAGTTACAAGTAAAATTACTAAAACAAAGTAAAGAACTTCAACTTTAACAAAGACTATCATGTAATATTGCATTGTATTTTCATTACCAATAAATCCGTTGATGATTTTGTTGGAAAATATTTAGCTGAAAACCAGAAAATATTCATAAAGAAAACGTTGAATCAGAGAATGTGACCATTTTTTAAATTAGACAGAGCCTGACTCAAACTGGTTGGTGATTAATAATTTATTTTTTGATTAATTGTTGCAGCTCTAGGTTAGATGTTTATTCATATTGTACTCAGTACTCATTTAGGATGTTGTAAGGCAATATTTGTATGTGTACATCTGTAGGAGGTTTGTGAAAGTTTGTGAGCCGGCTGAGGTGAACCGTGAAAAATCAGCGGCACGCCCGGCCACCGCAGACCGAGCAAGGCGCGCTGTCGTCGGACGCACTGGCGGCCTCGACTGACCCCCCATGGAAGGCGAACACAGGCATGTCCCCCTCATCTCACGTCCCATTCGAGCTGATTGTCATAAAAACTGATCAAAAGCATGTATTGGGAGCCAGGGTGGAGCTCAGCACGGCCGTTTTCAGCAGAAATGCACAAATCGCTTTATCTCGCCAGCAGAGACGCGTTTGTGCACACAACACATTTACCTGCAAAACTGGCAAAATTACACCAGTTCTGCCTCTGATTATGCCATATGTCATGCAACAGGCGGGGTGGAGGCTGAACGTGACCTGTCTGGTGGAGCTGCAGTGCGTGGAGCCGGCTGAGGTGAACCGTGAAAAATCAGCGGCACGGGTCAGGGTTTCGTACGCAGCAGAGCAGCAACTTCGCTGCGATCTATTGAAAGTCATCCCTCGATCCAAGCTTTTGTCGGCCGAGGTCAGCCAGCAAACGCCCCCTCCTTCCCTTCGCTCGGGGTACCAGGGGCGCGAAGAGCGGAGGCAGAGGAAAATATTCTAAGTCTAGAGGGTGCTTGGACTACCAGGGGCGCGAAGAGAGGAGGCAGAGGAAAATGCACTAAGTGTAAAAGGTGGTTGGACTACCAGGGGCGCGAAGAGAGGAGGCAGAGGAAAATGCACTAAGTGTAAAAGGTGGTTGGACTACCAGGGGCGCGAAGAGAGGAGGCAGAGGGAAATATTCTAAGTGTAGAGGGTGCTTGGACTACCAGGGGTGCGGAGAGAGGAGCTAGAGGAAAAGGCACTAAGTGTAAAAAATGGTTGGACTTCCAGGGGCGCGAAGAGAGGAGGCAGAGGGAAATATTCTAAGTCTAGAGGGTGCTTGGACTACCAGGGGCGCGAAGAGAGGAGGCAGAGGAAAATCCACTAAGTGTAAAAGGTGGTTGGACTACCAGGGGCGCGAAGAGAGGAGGCAGAGGGAAATATTCTAAGTGTAGAGTGTGGTTGGACTACCAGGGACGCGAAGAGAGGAGTCAGAGGGAAATGCACTAAGTGTAGAGGGTGGTTGGACTACCAGGGGCGCGAAGAGAGGAGGCAAAGGGAAATGCACTAAGTGTAGAGTGTGGTTGGACTACCAAGGCGCGAAGAGAGGAGGCAGAGGGAAATATTCTAAGTGTAGAGTGTGGTTGGACTACCAGGGGTGCGAAGAGAGGAGGCAGAGGGAAATTTTCTAAGTGTAGAGGGTGGTTGGACTACCAGGGGCGCGAAGAGAGGAGGCAGAGGGAAATGCACTAAGTGTAGAGTGTGGTTGGACTACCAAGGGCGCGAAGAGGGGAGGCAGAGGCAAATGTTCTAAGTGTAGAGGGTGGTTGGACTACCAGGGGCCGTTAAAATTTCAAAGTGTTTTCAGACCGGGAGAAGGGACAGAGCTGGGGACCTTTGGGCTTGTGCCCTTCCTCCGGTGTCAAGCAGTGGTATCCGTAAACTTCGACCACCACCAGCAGATTTACAGGCAAGGCAATTTTCAAAAACTGTTGACCTCCAGGCAGTGCGAGGCTCGCTTTTCCACTGACCGAACGGCATTCGTGGCATGCCATCGGAGGGCCTCCGCGGGCCCCTGGACCTCCAGGGCGCATTCTGCGGTCGGTTCCCCCGGCCAGCATGCTCGCCTCCCCCGGCCCGGGGCTGCGACTCTTGCGGTCCTCCCCATCCCGCATCCCGGTGCCTGACACCCATTGGTAGCGAGACCGAGACGCCCCGTCTCTCTCCTCACAGCGGTCCTTCCACGGAGTCCGTCGCAGGGTGTCCCGGACCCCCCCATCCCGTCGGGAGGTGGGGGGGGGCAGCTCCTGCAGACTGCGGCGCCGTCTCCAGAAGCAACTCGGTGTTCTCAAGCGAACAGGACATAAGCGTGTATGTTGTGTATATATACATCCCTCCCCGGAGGGAGGGATGAAGCAGCCGAGCCGAGCCGCGGGCCCCGGTTCCTCCGAGACCCCCGGTGAGGCCAACCCAGACCAGACCGCCTCCGGCTCGCGGTGGGTGGGTCAGGCTAGCACCGCTCGCCCGGGGCCTGCCTCCACCCGCCCGACTGGGGAGGTTTAGACGGTTGGGCTACCTGGTTGATCCTGCCAGTAGCATATGCTTGTCTCAAAGATTAAGCCATGCAAGTCTAAGTACACACGGCCGGTACAGTGAAACTGCGAATGGCTCATTTAATCAGTTATGGTTCCTTTGATCGCTCTCACGTTACTTGGATAACTGTGGCAATTTTTGAGCTTATACATGCAAACGAGCGCAGAGCTCCGGGGATGCGTGCATTTATCAGACCCAAAACACTCACATCCATTCGAGCTGATTGTAATAAAAACTGATCAAATGATGTATTGGGAGCCAGGGTGGAGCTCAGCCCGGCCGTTCTGAGCAGAAATGACCAAATCGCTTTATCTCGCCAGCAGAGACGCATTTGTGCACACAACACATTTACCTGCAAAACTGGCAAAATTACACCAGCTCTGCCTCTCATTATGCTATATGTGACACAACAGGCAGTCTGGAGTCTGATCAGGACCTGTCTGCTTGAGCTGCAGTGCGCTGAGCCAGCTGGGGGGGACCGTGAAAAATCAGCGTCATGTCTGACCACCACAAGCCGAGGAAGGCGCACTGTGTTCGGCTGCGCGGTCGGCCTGCACTCACCCCCGTGGAAGGCGAAGACAGGCATCTCCGCCTCATCCCACACCCCATTCGGACTGATTGTAATAAAAACTGATCAAAATGATGCATTGGGAGCCAGGGTGGAGGTCAGCACGGCCGTTTTAAACAGAAATGACCAAATCGCTTTATCTCGCCGAGAGAAGCGATATTTGTACACACAGCATATTTACCTGCAAAACTGGAGAAATTACACCAATTCTGCCTCTCATTAGGCTATATGTGAGGCAACTGATCAAAATGATGTATTGTGAGCCAGGGTGGAGCTCAGCCCGGCTGTTCTGAGCAGAAATGACCAAATCGCTTTATCTCGCCGAGAGAAGCGATATTTGTACACACAGCATATTTACCTGCAAAACTGGCAAAATTACACCAGCTCTGCCTCTCATTATGCTATATGTGACACAACAGGCAGTCTGGAGTCTGATCAGGACCTGTCTGCTTGAGCTGCAGTGCGCTGAGCCAGCTGGGGGGACCGTGAAAAATCAGCGGCATGTCTGACCAGCACAAGCCGAGGAAGGCGCCCCGTGGTCGGCTGCGCGGAAATGCACTAAGTGTAAAAAATGGTTGGACTAGCAGGGGCGCGAAGAGAGGAGGCAGAGGGAAATTTTCTAAGTGTAGTTTTTCACCGGTTTTCAGCCAGCCAGACTGTTTTTTGGAGATTTTGGTTGGAGGAGCAGCAGCGCTCTGTGGATTTAGACGGAGACGCCGGCGCGGAAAACGAGCTGGAGCGCTCGTCAAGCTGCGGCAGCGGGGATTGCGCACCGCTCTCCCGTCCATACACTTGGGAAACGTCCGCTCTCTGGCTAACAAAATGGATGAACTGCTTCTTCTCCTAACCAAGAACTCAGACTTTTGCCGTTCAGCCGCCCTGTGCTTCACTGAAACCTGGCTCAGCGAACACATCCCGGACAGCGCACTACGGCTGCCGGGCTTCCAGCTGTTCCGTGCGGACCGCTGCGCGGAACTGTCTGGGAAGTCAAAGGGTGGAGGAACGTGCTTCTACATTAACGAAGGTTGGTGTACAGATGTCACAGTGCTAAAGAAGTTATGCAGCCCTCACTTGGAATCACTCTTCATAAACTGTAGACCATTTTATTCACCGCGGGAGTTCGCATAGTTCGTGCTGGTCGGTGTGTACATTCCACCGCAGGCGTGCGTAACGGAGGCGTTACATCACCTCGCCGACCAGATTACAGACGTGGAGAAAACACACCCGGACTCTCTGCTAATCATTCTCGGGGATTTTAACAGAGCAAATCTCAAAGTCGAAATGCCAAAATATAGACAGCACGTGACGTGTCCCACCAGGGACATGAACACTCTGGACCACTGCTACACCACAATAAAGGACGCATATCGCTCTGTCCCCCGTGCTGCTTTGGGACTTTCTGACCACTGCCTGGTCCACCTCATCCCATCCTACAGGCAAAAGCTGAAATCTGCTAAGCCTGCAGTGAAAACTGTGAAGAGATGGACGGACGAGTCAAAGATGCAGTTACAGGCCTGCTTTGACTGCACTGATTGGAGCGTCTTTGAAGCAGCAGCCTCAGACCTGGATGAACTAACCGACACTGTGACATCTTACATCGGCTTTTGTGAGGACATGTGCGTGCAGACCAAAACCTTCTGCACATTCAACAACAACAAACCATGGTTCACTGCCGAACTGAGACGGCTACGCCAGGACAAGGAGGAGGCCTACAGGAGTGGGGATCGAGACCTGTACAAGCAGGCCAGGAACAAGCTGACAAAGGAGATCAAGGCAGCAAAGAGGAAGTACAGTGAGAAGCTGAAGGACCACTTTTCTGCCAACGACACCTCTACAGTTTGGAAAGGCCTGCAGACCATCACCAACTACAGGAGACCATCCCCCCACCCTGTGGGGAGCCCCCGCCTGGCAGAGGACCTCAGCGACTTCTACTCCAGGTTTGAAAGGACTTTCACACCTTTCACTTCCCCCACCATCTCCATCACAAAAGGCCTTGCAGCTCCACAAACCACACCCGACCCCCTGCCTGCGCTGAGGATCTGCGAACAGGATGTGCGTCAGCTCTTTCAGAGACAGAGGATTAGGAAGGCCCCGGGACCCGATGGAGTGTCTCCGTCCTGCCTGAAAGTCTGTGCTGACCAGCTGGCTCCCATCTTCACTCAGATCTTCAACAACTCCCTGGAGCTGTGCGAGGTCCCCTCCTGCCTCAAACGCTCCACCATCATCCCGGTTCCCAAGAAGTGGACTCATTCAGGTTCCTAGGGTCCACAATTTCACGGAACATGAAGTGGTCCGCCCACATAGACTCCGTGAGGAAGAAGGCCCAGCAGAGGCTGTACTTTCTGCGCCAGCTCAGAAAGTTCAACCTGCCTCAGGAGCTGCTGATCATATTCTACACTGCAATAGTCCAGTCTGTCCTGACCACGTCCATCACTGTCTGGTTTGGATCCTCCACCAGGCATGACAGGGACAGACTGCAGAGAACAGTCAGGGCTGCGGAGAGGATCATTGGCACCGATCTTCCCTCCATCCAGGACCTGTACCGGTCCCGGGTCAGGAAGCGGGCCAGGAAAATCTCCACAGACCCCTCACACCCTGGTCACAAACTGTTCAGACTCCTCCCCTCAGGCCGGCGTTACAGAGCACTGTACGCCAAAACCACCCGCCACAAGGACAGTTTTTTTCCCCCGGGCTGTCGCTCTGATGAACTCTGAGCAGTCACAGAGCGAGAGACCATCCACATGAACAATAACAATGACTCTGCCCTGTAAATATTCACTGTACAATAACCCCGGTGTATATATTACCTATATTTTATATGTACAGTTTGAGATTTATTTTATTCTTATTTCGCTATTTAAGTTTGTACTGTACCAGAGAGTAAAAGTTACCAGAGTCAAATTCCTTGTATGTGCACATACTTGGCCAATAAAGCTGATTCTGATTCTGATTCTGTAGAGGGTGGTTGGACTACCAGGGGAGCGAAGAGAGGAGGCAGAGGGAAATATTCTAAGTGTAGAGGGTGGTTGGACTACCAGGGGCGCGAAGAGAGGAGGCAGAGGGAAATGTTCTAAGTGTAGAGGGTGGTTCGACTACCAGGGGCGCGAAGAGAGGCGCTAGAGGCTTGTGCCCTTCTCCCGGTGCCGTTAAAATTTCAAAGTGTTTTCAGACCGGGAGAAGGGACGGAGCTGGGGACCTTTGGGGCTTGTGCCCTTCCTCCGGTGTCAAGCAGTGGTATCCGTAAACTTCGACCACCACCAGCAGATTTACAGGCAAGGCAATTTTCAAAAATGTTGACCTCCAGGCAGTGCGAGGCTCGCTCTTCCACTGACCGAACAGCATTCGTGGCATGCCATCGGAGGGCCTCCGCGGGCCCCTGGACCTCCAGGGCGCATTCTGCGGTCGGTTCCCCCGGCCAGCATGCTCGCCTCCCTGGCCCGGGGCTGCGCGGCCCATTGGTAGCGAGACCGAGACGCCCCGTCTCTCTCCTCACAGTGGTCCTTCCACGGAGTCCGTCGCAGGGTGTCCCGGACCGGGAGGGGGGAGGGGCAGCTCCCGCAGACTGCGGCGCCGTCTCCGGAAGCAACTCGGTTTTCTCAAAGCAAACAGGGCATACGCATGTATGTTGTGTATATACATTCCTCCTCCGGGGAGGGATGAAGCAGCCGAGCCGAGCCGCGGGCCCCGGTTCCTCTGAGACCCCCGGTGAGGCCAACCCAGACCAGACCGCCACCGGCTCGCGGTGGGTGGGTCAGTCTAGCCCCGCTCGCCCGGGGCCTGCCTCCACCCGCCCCACTGGGGAGGTTAAGACGGTTGGGCTACCTGGTTGATCCTGCCAGTAGCATATGCTTGTCTCAAAGATTAAGCCATGCAAGTCTAAGTACACAGTGAAACTGCGAATGGCTCATTAAATCAGTTATGGTTCCTTTGATTGCTCTCACCTTACTTCGATAACTGTGGCAGTTTTTGAGCTAATACATGCAAACGAGCGCCGACCTCCGGGGATGCGTGCATTTATCAGAGCCAAAACACTCACATCCCATTCGAGCTGGTTGTCATAAAAACTGATCAAAATTATGCATTGGGAGCCAGGGTGGAGGTCAGCACGGCCGTTTTAAACAAAAATGACCAAATCGCTTTATCTCGCCGAGAGAAGCGATATGTGTACACACAGCATATTTACCTGCAAAACTGGAGAAATTACACCAATTCTGCCTCTCATTAGGCTATATGTGAGGCAACTGATCAAAATGATGTATTGTGAGCCAGGGTGAGCTCAGCCCGGCTGTCCTGAGCAGAAATGACCAAATCGCTTTATCTCGCCAGCAGAGACGCATTCGTGCACACAAGACATTTACCTGCAAAACTGGCAAAATTACACCAGCTCTGCCTCTCATTATGCTATATGTGACACAACAGGCAGTCTGGAGTCTGATCAGGACCTGTCTGCTTGAGCTGCAGTGCGCTGAGCCAGCTGGGGGGGACTGTGAAAAATCAGCGGCATGTCTGACCACCACAAGCCGAGGAAGGCGCACTGTGTTCGTCTGCGCGGTCGGCCTCCACTCACCCCCGTGGAAGGCGAAGACAGGCATCTCCCTCATCCCACAACCCATTCGGACTGATTGTAATAAAAACTGATCAAAATGATGTATTGGGAGCCAGGGTGGAGCTCAGCCCGGCCGTTCTGAGCAGAAATGACCAAATCTCGCCAGCAGAGACGCATTTGTGCACACAACACATTTACCTGCAAAACTGGCAAAATTACACCAGTTCTGCCTCTGATTATGCCATATGTCACGCAACAGGCGGGGTGGAGGCTGAACGTGACCTGTCTGGTGGAGCTGCAGTGCGTGGAGCCGGCTGAGGTGAACCGTGAAAAATCAGCGGCACGGGTCAGGGTTTCGTACGCAGCAGAGCAGCAACTTCGCTGCGATCTATTGAAAGTCATCCTCGATCCAAGCTTTTGTCGGCCGAGGTCCGCCAGCAAAAGCCCCCTCCATCCCTTCGCTCGGGGTACCAGGGCGCGAAGAGCGGAGGCAGAGGACAATGCACTAAGTGTAAAAAATGGTTGGACTACCAGGGGCGCGAAGAGAGGAGGCAGAGGGAAATATTCTAAGTGTAGAGGGTGCTTGGACTACCAGGGGTGCGGAGAGAGGAGCTAGAGGATAATGCACTAAGTGTAAAAAATGGTTGGACTACCAGGGGCGCGAAGAGAGAAGGCAGAGGGAAATATTCTAAGTGTAGACGGTGGTTGGACTATGTATTGGGAGCCAGGCTGCAGCTCAGCATGGCCGTTTCAGCAGAAATGCACAAATCGCTTCATCTCGCCAGCAGAGACGCATTTGTGCACACAACACATTTACCTGTCAAACTGGCAAAATTCGACCGATTCTGCCTCTGATTATGCCGAAATATGACAAATCCAAACATAATAAGAACTTTTCCATTGTTCTAATTCTTGGCTGGCTAGTTTTCATCTACAAGTGTGTTAAAATTGTACTGAGCTGAATTTAACCTGAAAATTTATAGTTGGTGGGTGAATGTTAACCACACAGTATTTACCTGTGCAAAAAACATGAATTCTAATTGCTCCCTGTTGACTTCTCTCAACCATTGTCTTCCTGTCACATTTAGATTTGTCCAGATCACAGTTGTTCACACACTGTTGAAAAAGTGTTCTTCTTTGCCATTTCCAGCTTAATTCTTTAAATCTTTGAGGCTTATTGTCTTAGCAATTAATGTAAGCCTATTTTTTCATCCCTAGGTTGCCATGGTGGCATTTACAAGTGTAGATGATTGCAACAAGGCAAAAGATGAAATACATTCTGTCAAACGAGCCGGCATTGGACTATAGCATTTGTGGCCGTCACGAAAAAGAGGTTTAAGGACTTCTTTTGTCTTTTCAACATTGTATATGGTAAGTAAGTTAGAGAAGTTATCATTTCGTCTGCAGGGATTCAAGTTCTCTGTAGCCCTGATGGATTTCCGTCAGTCGGAAAAATTAAAGTAAATTAGAGGAAAAATGCCTCACGAGATGAAAATGCAAGAATCTCTTTGTACTGAATTGCACTATTTTGAGAACTGCTCATATAATTACTTTAGTTGAGGCTTCAATGGTACAATGCAGGCTTCAGATTTGAAATAAACATTTATATGTATATATTTATTTAAATTTGGAACAATTGTACCAGAACTGAAAGACGACTGAAGAGCACAACTGGCAAACTGATACAGCTGATGACAATCAACTGATCTGCAATGGAGCTGTTAAACTGGTCCTTGAACGCAATTGACAGAGTGTTCTCAACACGGAAGGCGGGTTCTGGTGAACCCGAATGTCCAGTGGGGACCTTCCAGGCGGGCTACACCAAGGATGGATGGGACAAGTGGAGAGTCCTGTGCCTTGCCGCTCTGGATGTGGAGGATGTGGAAGATGTGTACCTGTTTGTGAGTTCAACAGCGGGAATGCTCGCTCTGGGATTTGGATTGCACATGCTGTACCGGAAAGTAAGAAAGATGTGCGAGACCATCTATGTCATCTACGAGGATGTGGCAGGCATGCGAGAGGATGTGGCAAGCATGCGAGCCGATGGAGCCAAATCTCGGGAGGATTTGGTGAAGATAAGATCTGAGATAAGCTCTACAGACGTGTAGGGCTACATGGCAAAAACGGGCGCTGACACCACCTCAACTAATACATAACCATGAAAATTGTCATTTGGACTACACGGATTATGGACTACAACACGCCAGCGATTAGAAAGGACTGTTGTTCACTAATGACGGAAGAATATGGACAATGTGCGAACACACATGTAATCTGTTTTTGACTGTCTTATGCTGAACTGCAGCAATGCTTTCATATTCTGTTGTAATAGGTCAAATGTAAGAAAAACAATATATATATATATATATATATATAAAAAAAAAATTAAAGCTGCAAGCAGCATGACGGGCCCTCGCACCCCACGCTTGTCGGCGACTGGCAAGGACGGGGTCACTGCAGTTCCCGGGGCAGAGCATAAATTCTCTCCTCCCTGAATCTCCTAAAGCCTTTTAGAAATGCTTGTTTTAACAGACTTAATGGCACCATCTGCTGGACAAAGGTGCGTACTACGTGCAAAGATGAGGGAATCAGTCAGACAGGGGCAGGTGTCACTTTCACTACAGTAGAACGCCCAAAGGTTTACGAAAAGTCACAATTTTCGCAGTGAACAACCAAAACCCATATAAGTACATCCTGAAAAAATTAAAAGAGAATCCAAAGACCTCGAAAGGAACGGCAGCTCATCAGATATTTTCTAACATTTCTTGTCCAAAGTAGGTGGCGCTACAATAATTGTATGAATATTGTCATATGGATGTGTTCAGATAGGGACCAGCAACAATACTGTAAAGTTTGATGCACTTTGACTGAATTAAAGCACATTTAACACTACTTCCAGTTCCAACCCGCGTCATCAAATCAAAGAAATTTTTGAGGGGCCAGAACACCCACGCCACTTGGACGAAAAGTCAATTTTTTTTTCTCAGGACACTGACTATACTTGTAACTATCTATTTCCACATTTTGAAGTCAATCTGACAAGGTTAAATGCCAGACCCTCCCACATTCCAAAGCCAAGATTTTTCCATTTCAAGGTGTTTTTTCAAGTTTGCGGACATAATAGCAGACTTCCTGTTGGGTTTAGACTATGGGTCCAAGAGACTTTTTTGTGCGTCCTGGAATGTTACATAAATGTGACATATTTCCAGATTTTTAGACGCAACGGGCTTCCGGGGCTGTTCCGTTGAAAATTTGTAGGTGGCGCTAGAGAGGCATTTTGCCACGCCTGTGCTTGGGGCACTTACTCAGATCAGTATTGGAGGGAAACGAATCTCTCTGCCCATTTTCAGGACTTTTCGTGCATGTATGACGAAATGCTGATTTTCGGCTGAACAGAAGAACGAGAAAAATAATAATAATAATAATAATAATAACAATAATTAAAGCTGCAAGCAGCATTGGACGGGCCCTCGCAATCCACGCTTGTCGGCGACGGGCAAGGACGGGGTCACTGCAGTTCCCGGGGCAGAGCGTAAATTCTCCCCTGCCTGAATGTACTGTATGCAGTTTGGCAGACAGCTACAGTTCTTCAATGAGAGGCAAAGTCTTCTTTCTTCAAGGATTTATTTTGTCACTCCCAATTCAAGTTGACTGTAAAACTGAAATACATACAACAAAAGATGATTCCAAATAGAATTCTGAATATATTTTAAGTATCTCTAAGTACAGTATCTCTTACTTCTCTTTACATCCAATTTATAAATAGTAAATAAATATTCTCTTTACAACTTTATAATTAACTTAAAAGTATCTTATGAACACACAATGTCCATGTATAATGACACATTGTATGACTAAATAATGCACTTCTCCTAAAACCCCTTTAGAAATGCTTGTTTTAACAGACTAAATGGCACCATCTGCTGGACAAAGTAGCGTACTACGTGTAAAGATGAGGGAATCAGTCAGACGGGGCAGGTGTCACTTTCGCTACAGTAGAACGCCCAAAGTTTAACGAAAAGTCACAATTTTCGCAGTGAACGACCAAAACCCTTATAAGTACATCCTGAAAAAAATTGAAGAGAATCCCTGAAAGGAAGAAGACCCTGAAAGGAAGAGCAGCTCATACAACAAACACCAGATATTTTGTAACATTTCTTGTCCACAGTGGGTGGCGCTACAATAATTGTATGAATATTGTCATATGGATGTGTTCAGATAGGGACCAGCAACAATACTGTAAAGTTTGATGCACTTTGGACCACTTTGGACTGAATTAAAGCACATTTAATACTACCTCTTGTTACAATCTCGCGTCATCAAATACTAAGACATTTTTGAGGGGCAGAAACACCCACGCCACTTCGACGAAAAGTCAATTTTTTTTCTCAAGATATTGCCTATACTTGTAACTATCTATTTCCACATTTTGAAGTCAATCTGACAAGGTTAATGCCAGACCCTCCCACATTCCAAAGCCAAGATTTCTCCATTTCAAGGTGTTTTTTCAAGTTTGCGGACAAAATAGCAGACTTCCTGTTGGGTTTAGACTATGGCGCCTTTTGATGTTTTGGTGCGTCCTGGGATGTTACATAAATGTGACATATGTTCAGATTTTTAGACGCAACGGGCTTCCGGTCCAGGTCAGTTGAAAATTTCTAGGTGGCGCTAAAGAGCCATTTTGCCACGCCCGTGCTGGGGGCACATATTTAGATCAGTATTGGACGCAAACGAATCTGTCTGCCCATTTTCAGGACTTTTCGTGCATGTATGACAAAATGCTGATTTTCGGCCTGAACAGAAGAACGAGAAAAATAATAATAACTAGAAAACAGACACTAAAAATTAATACATTCTAATTGTTAGCATGCTAATGCCAACATGCTAATTGGTAATATGCTATTCGCCAACATGCTAATGCTGCCACTAATGCAACCACCAATTCGTAGCCACTAAAAATTAGCATTAGCCGCTAATGTTAGCAATTAGCATGAGGCGCTAGCCACTAATTTAGCATTGGTTTAGTGTTAGCATGTCTTTTTAGACACTAAAAATTAAATACATGCTAATTGTTAGCATGCTAATGCTAACATGCTAATTGCTAATATGCTTTTCGCTAACATGCTAATGCGGCCACTAATGCTACACCAATTTCTAGCTACTAAAAATTAGCATTAGCCGCTAATGTTAGCAATTAGCATGACGCGCTAGCCAATGACAGACAGACACCTGTCATTGTTCAACTTGGGTGCCAAAAGCCAAAATGGCCGCCCCACGACCAGTTACTTCAGGTAGAAGTTTCCCGAGTGGGCTGTTTCCATTAACATTGCCCCAAAATGGCCGCCTACAGACCAGTTGCTTATGTTTTTCCCCGCCTCTTTCTGTGGAGCCCCTGGTTGCCACGGTTACCAGTTTGAATTTCAGTTACGAAGACAGGGAGAGAGAGAAAAAATGCTGAAACCTACGGCCTCGAACAGGAAGGCCTTGTGGCCAACCGTGTGTCCAATCGTGAACCGACTTCACTTTGGGCATCTTGAGGCTTTCCTGAACGTCTAGATATGCAGTTTGTGGGTAAAATGTAGAAATGTGAGCTATTTAAAGCGATTTAAAACAAAGGATTGCTTCTGCTTTGCTCCACAAATTTAACATTGCAGTCTATGGAGCGGAGGAAGGGGTTTGCTGGCGCAGCTTTGCGTCTCACGCCAAAACTATAAGACTTACAGCTTTAGCGGACAAATTGTGAGCGAGAAGACAAATTTTCCTACGTTTCTATGTATAAATTATGTCTGTGGTGTGAAATTTGTGGCCACGGGAGCAGTTTCTGTTTTATTTTTTGCCTAATTTTCTTCTCTCCTCTCACTCTAGCTGTCCCTCTAGCGCGAACATTCCGCGCAATACACACCCATTATAAACCCCGAAATTTGAGTAAAAACCTTCACAACTTTGAGGCTTAATGGTTTAAAAACGGTAAAAGGTGTCGATAAGTGAAGGGAATCTCTGAAGAGAAGACAAGAGTGTCTACGTTTTAAAGTTTAAATGAGGTGTCTTGGTGAAAGTATGCCAGAGCAATTGATTGTAGAAAATGCCTGTTGATTTTTCGGGGTCTCCCATTCATTTCAATGGGAAGTTTTTTCGCCTTTTTTCGCGAATAAATTGGCGAAAAAATCACCGATCGCTTATCCAAGTAATAGCATAGGATTCGGGATCAAAACACACGTTTCGATATATAATGTGTTGGGGTCCTCTTGCCGGTTCGGGCCGCATTAATCGGCGAAAAAGGGCGGAAAATGATAATAATAATAAAACTGCAAAGAAACACGCAGAAGATCAAGAGTTGCCTCGTGCCATAGGCACGAGGCCCCTCCTCCCTATGGGAGGAGGGGCCTCTTGACATAGGCTACTCGGCACTAATAATATAATAATAATAATAATAATAATAACTAGAGAAATTCCCCCGGAAATTTTGAAGTGCCGAGTGGGCTGTTTCCATTAGCTGCTAATGTTAGCAATTAGCATGACGCGCTAGCCACTAACTTTAGCATTAGTTTAGTGTAGCATGTCTCTTTAGACACTAAAAATTAAGTAGATGCTAATTGCTAAACATGCTATGCTAACATGCTAATTGCTAATATGCTATTCGCTAACATGCTAATGCTGCCACTATGCTACCACCAATTTCTAGCTACTAAAAATTAGCATTAGCCGCTAATGTTAGCAATTAGCATGACGCGCTAGCCAATGACAGACAGACACCTGTCATGTTCAACTTGGGTGCCAAAAGCCAAAATGGCCGCCCACAGACCAGTTACTTCAGTTAGAATTTTCGGAGTGGGCTGTTCCATTAACATTGCCCCAAAATGGCCGCCCTACAGACCAGTTACTTATGTTTTCCCGCCTCTTTCTGTGGAGCCCCTGGTTGCCACACGGTTACCAGTTTGAATATCAGTTAGAAAAGGACTAGAGTGGGCGAAAATGCTGAAACCACGGCCTCGAACAGGAAGGCCTTGTGGCCAAACCGTGTGTCTAATCGTTGAACCGACTTCACTTTGGGCATCTTGAGGCTTTCCTGAACGTCTAGATATGCAGTTTCTGGGTAAAATGTAGAAATGTGAGCTATTTAAAGCGATTTAAAACAAAGGATTGCTTCTGCTTTGCTCCACAAATTTAACATTGCAGTCTATGGAGCGAGGAAGGGGTTTGCTGGCGCAGCTTTGCGTCTCACGCCAAAACTATAAGACTTACAGCTTCAGCGGACAAATTGTGAGCGAGAAGACAAATTTTCCTACGTTTCTATGTATAAATTATGTCTGTGGTGTGAAATTTGTGGCCACGGGAGCAGTTTCTATTTTATTTTTTGCCTAATTTTCTTCTCTCTTCTCACTCTGGCAGTTGGTGTCTCACCCTCTGGCGCGAACATTCCGCGCAATACACACCCATTATAAACCCCCGAAATCTGAGTAAAACCCTTCACCGCTTTGAGGCTTCATGGTTTAAAAACGGTAAAAGGTGTCGATAAGTGAAGGGAATCTCTGGAGAAGACAAGAGTGCCTACATTTTACAGTTTCAATGAAGTCTCTGGGTGAAAGTATGCCAGAGCAGTTGATTGTTGAAAATGCCTGTTGATCTTTCTTTTTTTTTCGGGGACTCCCATTCATTTGAATGGGAAATTTTTTCGCCGCTTTTCGCGAATAAATTCGCGAAAAACTCACCAATCGCTTATTCAAGTAAAGCCCGGGATTCGGGATCAAAACACACGTTTCGATATATCATGTGTTGGGGTCCTCTGGCCGGTTCGGGGCCGCATTAATCGGCGAAAAAGGGCGGAAAAGGAATAATAACTAGAAAATTCCCGCAGAAATTTTGAAAGTGCCGAGTGGGCTGTTGCCATTAGCTGCTAATGTTAGCAATTAGCATGATGCGCTAGCCACTTATTTTCACATTGGTTTAGTGTTAGCATGTCTTTTAAGCCGCTAAAAATTAAGTAGATGCTAATTGCTAACATGCTAATGCTAACATGCTAATTGCTAATATGCTATTCGCCAACATGCTAATGCTGCCACTAATGCAACCACCAATTTCTAGCCACTAAAAATTAGCATTAGCCGCTAATGTTAGCAATTAACATGATGCGCTAGCCAATTATTTTAACATTGGTTTAGTGTTAGCATGACTTTTAAGCCACTAAAAATTAAGTAGATGCTAATTGCTAACATGCTAATGCTAACATGCTATTCGCTAACATGCTAATGCTGCCACTAATGCTACCACCAATATCCATCACTAAAAATTAGCATTAGCCGCTAATGTTAGCAATTAGCATGACGCGCTAGCCAATGACAGACGGTCACCTGTCATTGTTCAACTTGGGTGCCAAAAGCCAAAATGGCCGCCCCACAGACCAGTTACTTCAGTTAGAAGTTTCCAGTGGGCTGTTTCCATTCACATTGCCCCAAAATGGCCGCCCTACAGACCAGTTACTTATGTTTTCCCGCCTCTTTCTGTGGAGCCCCTGGTTGCCACGGTTACCAGTTTGAATATCAGTTAGAAAAGGACTAGGTGGGCGAAAATGCTGAAACCACGGCCTCGAACAGGAAGGCCTTGTGGCCAAACCGTGTGTCCAATCGTTGAACCAACTTCACTTTGGGCATCTTGAGGCTTTCCTGAACGTCTAGATATGCAGTTTGTGGGTAAAATGTAGAAATGTGAGCTATTTAAAGCGATTTAAAACAAAGGATTGCTTCTGCTTTGCTCCACAAATTTAACATTGCAGTCTATGGAGCGAGGAAGGGGTTTGCTGGCGCAGCTTTGCGTCTCACGCCAAAACTATAAGACTTACAGCTCCAGCGGACAAATTGTGAGCGAGAAGACACATTTTCCTACGTTTCTATGTATAAATTATGTCTGTGGTGTGAAATTTGTGGCCACCGGAGCAGTTTCTATTTTATTTTTTGCCTAATTTTCTTCTCTCTTCTCACTCTGGCAGTTGGTGTCTCACCCTCTGGCGCGAACATTCCGCGCAATACACACCCATTATAAACCCCCGAAATCTGAGTAAAACCCTTCACCGCTTTGAGGCTTCATGGTTTAAAAACGGTAAAAGGTGTCGATAAGTGAAGGGAATCTCTGAAGAGAAGACAAGAGTGCCTACATTTTACAGTTTCAATGAAGTCTCTGGGTGAAAGTATGCCAGAGCAGTTGATTGTTGAAAATGCCTGTTGATTTTTTTTTTTTTCGGGGTCTCCCATTCATTTGAATGGGAAATTTTTTCGCCGCTTTTCGCGAATAAATTCGCGAATAAATTCGTGAAAAACTCACCAATCGCTTATTCAAGTAATAGCCCGGGATTCGGGATCAAAACACACGTTTCGATATATCATGTGTTGGGGTCCTCTGGCCGGTTCGGGCCGCATTAATCGGCGAAAAAGGGCGGAAAAGGAATAATAATAAGTAAAAATAAAACTGCAAAGAAACACGCAGAAGATCAAGAGTGGCCTCGTGCCTATGGCACGAGGCCCCTCCTCCCTATGGGAGGAGGGGCCTCTTGACATAGGCACTCGGCACTAATAAGTAAAAATAAAACTGCAAAGAAACACGCAGAAGATCAAGAGTTGCCTCGTGCCTGTGGCACGAGAGGAGGGGCCTCTTGACATAGGCACTAATAAGTAAATAAAACTGCAAAGAAACACGCAGAAGATCAAGAGTTGCCTCGTGCCTGTGGCACGAGGCCCCTCCTCCCTATGGGAGGAGGGGCCTCTTGACATAGGCACTCGGCACTAATAAGTAAAAATAAAACTGCAAAGAAACACGCAGAAGATCAAGAGTTGCCTCGTGCCTGTGGCACGAGGCCCCTCCTCCCTATGGAGGAGGGGCCTCTTGACATAGGCACTCGGCACTAATAATAATAATAAACAGTACGAAAACAATAGGTCCTTGCAACTCCGTTGCATGGCCCCGTTGGGCCCCTGCACTTCGTTGCTCGGGCCCTAATAATAATAATAATAAACAGTACGAAAACAATAGGGTCCTTGCAACTCCGTTGCATGGCCCCGTTGGGCCCCTGCACTTCGTTGCTCGGGCACTAATAATAATAAACAGTACCAAAACAATAGGGTCCTTGCAACTCCGTTGCATGGCCCCGTTGGGCACCTGCACTTCGTTGCTCGGGCCCTAATAATAATAATAATAAACAGTACGAAAACAATAGGGTCCTTGCAACTCCGTTGCATGGCCCCGTTGGGCCCCTGCACTTCGTTGCTCGGGCCCTAATAATAAACACTAATAAACAGTACGAAAACAATAGGGTCCTTGCAACTCCGTTGCATGGCCCCGTTGGGCCCCTGCACTTCGTTGCTCGGGCCCTAAAAATCTAAATCTGTACTCTGGGTAATGGGGGCGGGACTAGATAAGCTTTGGCTTCTCCCGCTTTCAATTTCGGCCAGGTCACTTGTACTCATACTGATATTGATTTTGATGTGTGATGATGATCGAATTGACTTGCCGAAATGAATGAATAAATAAATTTTAGTATTATTACTAGTGTGCATCAGTTATTGCTTTTAGTGCATTTTGGCATTTTTATGTGAAAACATGTTTTATCATTTTATTTTATGATTATTTGTACACACCTCACTCTGGCTTCCCCCCACCATCCAAAGACATGCTCAATAGGTTCATTGGTGATTCTAAATTGTCCATAGGTGTGCATGTGAGTGTGAATGGTTGTCTGTCTCTCTGTCTTAGCCCTGCGATGGACTGGCGACCTGTCCAGGGTGTACCCCACCTCTAGCTTGGTGACATCTGGGATAGGCTCCTGCAGACCCCTGCGACCCTTAACAGGAATAAGTGGTTACACAAGATGAATGAATGGATGAATGAATGAATGGACACACCTCACAAAGCTATTATATTTGAGGGAGTATTATAATAAATGTTTTATTAAGTTCAAGTACTTTATAAATATTTTCTTGTCCAAAAAATCTATGGCCCTAAAGTTGGCCATTGTTTTATTCTAAATGGTGTTTGAAGAGAATGTGTTTTTTAATGTCCATAGCTCATACTGTCAACCAAATTTGTTTTACAGAAGCTGTTAAAAAGAAGTCGTCACTGGCCGCACAGGTGAACCAGCAGGAAGCAGAGAGGGCACTGTCGAAATGGTTCACTGGGGCAAGAGACAGAGGAGAACGAAGGGCATCCAGCCAGTGCCAAAGTAAACAGTAGTAAGAAGTGGTAGAATATGAATTTGTTTTCATTGCAGTTACTCTGTTAAAATATTACTTAGTTACAAGTAAAATTACTAAAACAAAGTAAAGAACTTCAACTTTAACAAAGACTATCATGTAATATTGCATTGTATTTTCATTACCAATAAATCCGTTGATGATTTTGTTGGAAAATATTTAGCTGAAAACCAGAAAATATTCATAAAGAAAACGTTGAATCAGAGAATGTGACCATTTTTTAAATTAGACAGAGCCTGACTCAAACTGGTTGGTGATTAATAATTTATTTTTTGATTAATTGTTGCAGCTCTAGGTTGGATGTTTATTCATATTGTACTCAGTACTCATTTAGGATGTTGTAAGGCAATATTTGTATGTGTACATCTGTAGGAGGTTTGTGAAAGTTTGTGAGCCGGCTGAGGTGAACCGTGAAAAATCAGCGGCACGCCCGGCCACCGCAGACCGAGCAAGGCGCGCTGTCGTCGGACGCACTGGCGGCCTCGACTGACCCCCCATGGAAGGCGAACACAGGCATGTCCCCCTCATCTCACGTCCCATTCGAGCTGATTGTCATAAAAACTGATCAAAAGCATGTATTGGGAGCCAGGGTGGAGCTCAGCACGGCCGTTTTCAGCAGAAATGCACAAATCGCTTTATCTCGCCAGCAGAGACGCGTTTGTGCACACAACACATTTACCTGCAAAACTGGCAAAATTACACCAGTTCTGCCTCTGATTATGCCATATGTCATGCAACAGGCGGGGTGGAGGCTGAACGTGACCTGTCTGGTGGAGCTGCAGTGCGTGGAGCCGGCTGAGGTGAACCGTGAAAAATCAGCGGCACGGGTCAGGGTTTCGTACGCAGCAGAGCAGCAACTTCGCTGCGATCTATTGAAAGTCATCCCTCGATCCAAGCTTTTGTCGGCCGAGGTCAGCCAGCAAACGCCCCCTCCTTCCCTTCGCTCGGGGTACCAGGGGCGCGAAGAGCGGAGGCAGAGGAAAATATTCTAAGTCTAGAGGGTGCTTGGACTACCAGGGGCGCGAAGAGAGGAGGCAGAGGAAAATGCACTAAGTGTAAAAGGTGGTTGGACTACCAGGGGCGCGAAGAGAGGAGGCAGAGGAAAATGCACTAAGTGTAAAAGGTGGTTGGACTACCAGGGGCGCGAAGAGAGGAGGCAGAGGGAAATATTCTAAGTGTAGAGGGTGCTTGGACTACCAGGGGTGCGGAGAGAGGAGCTAGAGGAAAATGCACTAAGTGTAAAAAATGGTTGGACTTCCAGGGGCGCGAAGAGAGGAGGCAGAGGGAAATATTCTAAGTCTAGAGGGTGCTTGGACTACCAGGGGCGCGAAGAGAGGAGGCAGAGGAAAATCCACTAAGTGTAAAAGGTGGTTGGACTACCAGGGGCGCGAAGAGAGGAGCAGAGGGAAATATTCTAAGTGTAGAGTGTGGTTGGACTACCAGGGACGCGAAGAGAGGAGTCAGAGGGAAATGCACTAAGTGTAGAGGGTGGTTGGACTACCAGGGGCGCGAAGAGAGGAGGCAAAGGGAAATGCACTAAGTGTAGAGTGTGGTTGGACTACCAAGGGCGCGAAGAGAGGAGGCAGAGGGAAATATTCTAAGTGTAGAGTGTGGTTGGACTACCAGGGGTGCGAAGAGAGGAGGCAGAGGGAAATTTTCTAAGTGTAGAGGGTGGTTGGACTACCAGGGGCGCGAGAGAGGAGGCAGAGGGAAATGCACTAAGTGTAGAGTGTGGTTGGACTACCAAGGGCGCGAAGAGGGGAGGCAGAGGCAAATGTTCTAAGTGTAGAGGGTGGTTGGACTACCAGGGGCCGTTAAAATTTCAAAGTGTTTTCAGACCGGGAGAAGGGACAGAGCTGGGGACCTTTGGGGCTTGTGCCCTTCCTCCGGTGTCAAGCAGTGGTATCCGTAAACTTCGACCACCACCAGCAGATTTACAGGCAAGGCAATTTTCAAAAACTGTTGACCTCCAGGCAGTGCGAGGCTCGCTTTTCCACTGACCGAACGGCATTCGTGGCATGCCATCGGAGGGCCTCCGCGGGCCCCTGGACCTCCAGGGCGCATTCTGCGGTCGGTTCCCCCGGCCAGCATGCTCGCCTCCCCCGGCCCGGGGCTGCGACTCTTGCGGTCCTCCGCATCCCGGTGCCTGACACCCATTGGTAGCGAGACCGAGACGCCCCGTCTCTCTCCTCACAGCGGTCCTTCCACGGAGTCCGTCGCAGGGTGTCCCGGACCCCCCCATCCCGTCGGGAGGGGGGGGGGCAGCTCCTGCAGACTGCGGCGCCGTCTCCAGAAGCAACTCGGTGTTCTCAAAGCGAACAGGACATAAGCGTGTATGTTGTGTATATATACATCCCTCCCCGGAGGGAGGGATGAAGCAGCCGAGCCGAGCCGCGGGCCCCGGTTCCTCCGAGACCCCCGGTGAGGCCAACCCAGACCAGACCGCCTCCGGCTCGCGGTGGGTGGGTCAGGCTAGCACCGCTCGCCCGGGGCCTGCCTCCACCCGCCCGACTGGGGAGGTTTAGACGGTTGGGCTACCTGGTTGATCCTGCCAGTAGCATATGCTTGTCTCAAAGATTAAGCCATGCAAGTCTAAGTACACACGGCCGGTACAGTGAAACTGCGAATGGCTCATTTAATCAGTTATGGTTCCTTTGATCGCTCTCACGTTACTTGGATAACTGTGGCAATTTTTGAGCTTATACATGCAAACGAGCGCAGAGCTCCGGGGATGCGTGCATTTATCAGACCCAAAACACTCACATCCCATTCGAGCTGATTGTAATAAAAACTGATCAAAATGATGTATTGGGAGCCAGGGTGGAGCTCAGCCCGGCCGTTCTGAGCAGAAATGACCAAATCGCTTTATCTCGCCAGCAGAGACGCATTTGTGCACACAACACATTTACCTGCAAAACTGGCAAAATTACACCAGCTCTGCCTCTCATTATGCTATATGTGACACAACAGGCAGTCTGGAGTCTGATCAGGACCTGTCTGCTTGAGCTGCAGTGCGCTGAGCCAGCTGGGGGGGACCGTGAAAACATCAGCGCATGTCTGACCACCACAAGCCGAGGAAGGCGCACTGTGTTCGGCTGCGCGGTCGGCCTGCACTCACCCCCGTGGAAGGCGAAGACAGGCATCTCCGCCTCATCCCACACCCCATTCGGACTGATTGTAATAAAAACTGATCAAAATGATGCATTGGGAGCCAGGGTGGAGGTCAGCACGGCCGTTTTAAACAGAAATGACCAAATCGCTTTATCTCGCCGAGAGAAGCGATATTTGTACACACAGCATATTTACCTGCAAAACTGGAGAGAAATTACACCAATTCTGCCTCTCATTAGGCTATATGTGAGGCAACTGATCAAAATGATGTATTGTGAGCCAGGGTGGAGCTCAGCCCGGCTGTTCTGAGCAGAAATGACCAAATCGCTTTATCTCGCCGAGAGAAGCGATATTTGTACACACAGCATATTTACCTGCAAAACTGGCAAAATTACACCAGCTCTGCCTCTCATTATGCTATATGTGACACAACAGGCAGTCTGGAGTCTGATCAGGACCTGTCTGCTTGAGCTGCAGTGCGCTGAGCCAGCTGGGGGGGACCGTGAAAAATCAGCGGCATGTCTGACCAGCACAAGCCGAGGAAGGCGCCCCGTGGTCGGCTGCGCGGAAATGCACTAAGTGTAAAAAATGGTTGGACTAGCAGGGGCGCGAAGAGAGGAGGCAGAGGGAAATTTTCTAAGTGTAGTTTTTCACCGGTTTTCAGCCAGCCAGACTGTTTTTTGGAGATTTTGGTTGGAGGAGCAGCAGCGCTCTGTGGATTTAGACGGAGACGCCGGCGCGGAAAACGAGCTGGAGCGCTCGTCAAGCTGCGGCAGCGGGGATTGCGCACCGCTCTCCCGTCCATACACTTGGGAAACGTCCGCTCTCTGGCTAACAAAATGGATGAACTGCTTCTTCTCCTAACCAAGAACTCAGACTTTTGCCGTTCAGCCGCCCTGTGCTTCACTGAAACCTGGCTCAGCGAACACATCCCGGACAGCGCACTACGGCTGCCGGGCTTCCAGCTGTTCCGTGCGGACCGCTGCGCGGAACTGTCTGGGAAGTCAAAGGGTGGAGGAACGTGCTTCTACATTAACGAAGGTTGGTGTACAGATCTCACAGTGCTAAAGAAGTTATGCAGCCCTCACTTGGAATCACTCTTCATAAACTGTAGACCATTTTATTCACCGCGGGAGTTCGCATAGTTCGTGCTGGTCGGTGTGTACATTCCACCGCAGGCGTGCGTAACGGAGGCGTTACATCACCTCGCCGACCAGATTACAGACGTGGAGAAAACACACCCGGACTCTCTGCTAATCATTCTCGGGGATTTTAACAGAGCAAATCTCAAAGTCGAAATGCCAAAATATAGACAGCACGTGACGTGTCCCACCAGGGACATGAACACTCTGGACCACTGCTACACCACAATAAAGGACGCATATCGCTCTGTCCCCCGTGCTGCTTTGGGACTTTCTGACCACTGCCTGGTCCACCTCATCCCATCCTACAGGCAAAAGCTGAAATCTGCTAAGCCTGCAGTGAAAACTGTGAAGAGATGGACGGACGAGTCAAAGATGCAGTTACAGGCCTGCTTTGACTGCACTGATTGGAGCGTCTTTGAAGCAGCAGCCTCAGACCTGGATGAACTAACCGACACTGTGACATCTTACATCGGCTTTTGTGAGGACATGTGCGTGCAGACCAAAACCTTCTGCACATTCAACAACAACAAACCATGGTTCACTGCAGAACTGAGACGGCTACGCCAGGACAAGGAGGAGGCCTACAGGAGTGGGGATCGAGACCTGTACAAGCAGGCCAGGAACAAGCTGACAAAGGAGATCAAGGCAGCAAAGAGGAAGTACAGTGAGAAGCTGAAGGACCACTTTTCTGCCAACGACACCTCTACAGTTTGGAAAGGCCTGCAGACCATCACCAACTACAGGAGACCATCCCCCCACCCTGTGGGGAGCCCCCGCCTGGCAGAGGACCTCAGCGACTTCTACTCCAGGTTTGAAAGGACTTTCACACCTTTCACTTCCCCCACCATCTCCATCACAAAAGGCCTTGCAGCTCCACAAACCACACCCGACCCCCTGCCTGCGCTGAGGATCTGCGAACAGGATGTGCGTCAGCTCTTTCAGAGACAGAGGATTAGGAAGGCCCCGGGACCCGATGGAGTGTCTCCGTCCTGCCTGAAAGTCTGTGCTGACCAGCTGGCTCCCATCTTCACTCAGATCTTCAACAACTCCCTGGAGCTGTGCGAGGTCCCCTCCTGCCTCAAACGCTCCACCATCATCCCGGTTCCCAAGAAGTGGACTCATTCAGGTTCCTAGGGTCCACAATTTCACGGAACATGAAGTGGTCCGCCCACATAGACTCCGTGAGGAAGAAGGCCCAGCAGAGGCTGTACTTTCTGCGCCAGCTCAGAAAGTTCAACCTGCCTCAGGAGCTGCTGATCATATTCTACACTGCAATAGTCCAGTCTGTCCTGACCACGTCCATCACTGTCTGGTTTGGATCCTCCACCAGGCATGACAGGGACAGACTGCAGAGAACAGTCAGGGCTGCGGAGAGGATCATTGGCACCGATCTTCCCTCCATCCAGGACCTGTACCGGTCCCGGGTCAGGAAGCGGGCCAGGAAAATCTCCACAGACCCCTCACACCCTGGTCACAAACTGTTCAGACTCCTCCCCTCAGGCCGGCGTTACAGAGCACTGTACGCCAAAACCACCCGCCACAAGGACAGTTTTTTCCCCCGGGCTGTCGCTCTGATGAACTCTGAGCAGTCACAGAGCGAGAGACCATCCACATGAACAATAAACAATGACTCTGCCCTGTAAATATTCACTGTACAATAACCCCGGTGTATATTACCTATATTTTATATGTACAGTTTGAGATTTATTTTATTCTTATTTCGCTATTTAAGTTTGTACTGTACCAGAGAGTAAAAGTTACCAGAGTCAAATTCCTTGTATGTGCACATACTTGGCCAATAAAGCTGATTCTGATTCTGATTCTGTAGAGGGTGGTTGGACTACCAGGGGAGCGAAGAGAGGAGGCAGAGGGAAATATTCTAAGTGTAGAGGGTGGTTGGACTACCAGGGGCGCGAAGAGAGGCAGAGGCTTGTGCCCTTCTCCCGGTGCCGTTAAAATTTCAAAGTGTTTTCAGACCGGGAGAAGGGACGGAGCTGGGGACCTTTGGGGCTTGTGCCCTTCCTCCGGTGTCAAGCAGTGGTATCCGTAAACTTCGACCACCACCAGCAGATTTACAGGCAAGGCAATTTTCAAAAATGTTGACCTCCAGGCAGTGCGAGGCTCGCTCTTCCACTGACCGAACAGCATTCGTGGCATGCCATCGGAGGGCCTCCGCGGGCCCCTGGACCTCCAGGGCGCATTCTGCGGTCGGTTCCCCCGGCCAGCATGCTCGCCTCCCCTGGCCCGGGGCTGCGCGGCCCATTGGTAGCGAGACCGAGACGCCCCGTCTCTCTCCTCACAGTGGTCCTTCCACGGAGTCCGTCGCAGGGTGTCCCGGACCGGGAGGGGGAGGGGCAGCTCCCGCAGACTGCGGCGCCGTCTCCGGAAGCAACTCGGTTTTCTCAAAGCAAACAGGGCATACGCATGTATGTTGTGTATATACATTCCTCCCTCCGGGGAGGGATGAAGCAGCCGAGCCGAGCCGCGGGCCCCGGTTCCTCTGAGACCCCCGGTGAGGCCAACCCAGACCAGACCGCCACCGGCTCGCGGTGGGTGGGTCAGTCTAGCCCCGCTCGCCCGGGGCCTGCCTCCACCCGCCCCACTGGGGAGGTTAAGACGGTTGGGCTACCTGGTTGATCCTGCCAGTAGCATATGCTTGTCTCAAAGATTAAGCCATGCAAGTCTAAGTACACAGTGAAACTGCGAATGGCTCATTAAATCAGTTATGGTTCCTTTGATTGCTCTCACCTTACTTCGATAACTGTGGCAGTTTTTGAGCTAATACATGCAAACGAGCGCCGACCTCCGGGGATGCGTGCATTTATCAGAGCCAAAACACTCACATCCCATTCGAGCTGGTTGTCATAAAAACTGATCAAAATTATGCATTGGGAGCCAGGGTGGAGGTCAGCACGGCCGTTTTAAACAAAAATGACCAAATCGCTTTATCTCGCCGAGAGAAGCGATATGTGTACACACAGCATATTTACCTGCAAAACTGGAGAAATTACACCAATTCTGCCTCTCATTAGGCTATATGTGAGGCAACTGATCAAAATGATGTATTGTGAGCCAGGGTGGAGCTCAGCCCGGCTGTCCTGAGCAGAAATGACCAAATCGCTTTATCTCGCCAGCAGAGACGCATTCGTGCACACAAGACATTTACCTGCAAAACTGGCAAAATTACACCAGCTCTGCCTCTCATTATGCTATATGTGACACAACAGGCAGTCTGGAGTCTGATCAGGACCTGTCTGCTTGAGCTGCAGTGCGCTGAGCCAGCTGGGGGGGACTGTGAAAAATCAGCGGCATGTCTGACCACCACAAGCCGAGGAAGGCGCACTGTGTTCGTCTGCGCGGTCGGCCTCCACTCACCCCCGTGGAAGGCGAAGACAGGCATCTCCGCCTCATCCCACAACCCATTCGGACTGATTGTAATAAAAACTGATCAAAATGATGTATTGGGAGCCAGGGTGGAGCTCAGCCCGGCCGTTCTGAGCAGAAATGACCAAATCTCGCCAGCAGAGACGCATTTGTGCACACAACACATTTACCTGCAAAACTGGCAAAATTACACCAGTTCTGCCTCTGATTATGCCATATGTCACGCAACAGGCGGGGTGGAGGCTGAACGTGACCTGTCTGGTGGAGCTGCAGTGCGTGGAGCCGGCTGAGGTGAACCGTGAAAAATCAGCGGCACGGGTCAGGGTTTCGTACGCAGCAGAGCAGCAACTTCGCTGCGATCTATTGAAAGTCATCCCTCGATCCAAGCTTTTGTCGGCCGAGGTCCGCCAGCAAAAGCCCCCTCCATCCCTTCGCTCGGGGTACCAGGGGCGCGAAGAGCGGAGGCAGAGGACAATGCACTAAGTGTAAAAAATGGTTGGACTACCAGGGGCGCGAAGAGAGGAGGCAGAGGGAAATATTCTAAGTGTAGAGGGTGCTTGGACTACCAGGGGTGCGGAGAGAGGAGCTAGAGGATAATGCACTAAGTGTAAAAAATGGTTGGACTACCAGGGGCGCGAAGAGAGAAGGCAGAGGGAAATATTCTAAGTGTAGACGGTGGTTGGACTATGTATTGGGAGCCAGGCTGCAGCTCAGCATGGCCGTTTTCAGCAGAAATGCACAAATCGCTTCATCTCGCCAGCAGAGACGCATTTGTGCACACAACACATTTACCTGTCAAACTGGCAAAATTCGACCGATTCTGCCTCTGATTATGCCGAAATATGACAAATCCAAACATAATAAGAACTTTTCCATTGTTCTAATTCTTGGCTGGCTAGTTTTCATCTACAAGTGTGTTAAAATTGTACTGAGCTGAATTTAACCTGAAAATTTATAGTTGGTGGGTGAATGTTAACCACACAGTATTTACCTGTGCAAAAAACATGAATTCTAATTGCTCCCTGTTGACTTCTCTCAACCATTGTCTTCCTGTCACATTTAGATTTGTCCAGATCACAGTTGTTCACACACTGTTGAAAAAGTGTTCTTCTTTGCCATTTCCAGCTTAATTCTTTAAATCTTTGAGGCTTATTGTCTTAGCAATTAATGTAAGCCTATTTTTTCATCCCTAGGTTGCCATGGTGGCATTTACAAGTGTAGATGATGCAACAAGGCAAAAGATGAAATACATTCTGTCAAACGAGCCGGCATTGGACTATAGCATGTTTGGCCGTCACGAAAAAGAGGTTTAAGGACTTCTTTTGTCTTTTCAACATTGTATATGGTAAGTAAGTTAGAGAAGTTATCATTTCGTCTGCAGGGATTCAAGTTCTCTGTAGCCCTGATGGATTTCCGTCAGTCGGAAAAATTAAAGTAAATTAGAGGAAAAATGCCTCACGAGATGAAAATGCAAGAATCTCTTTGTACTGAATTGCACTATTTTGAGAACTGCTCATATAATTACTTTAGTTGAGGCTTCAATGGTACAATGCAGGCTTCAGATTTGAAATAAACATTTATATGTATATATTTATTTAAATTTGGAACAATTGTACCAGAACTGAAAGACGACTGAAGAGCACAACTGGCAAACTGATACAGCTGATGACAATCAACTGATCTGCAATGGAGCTGTTAAACTGGTCCTTGAACGCAATTGACAGAGTGTTCTCAACACGGAAGGCGGGTTCTGGTGAACCCGAATGTCCAGTGGGGACCTTCCAGGCGGGCTACACCAAGGATGGATGGGACAAGTGGAGAGTCCTGTGCCTTGCCGCTCTGGATGTGGAGGATGTGGAAGATGTGTACCTGTTTGTGAGTTCAACAGCGGGAATGCTCGCTCTGGGATTTGGATTGCACATGCTGTACCGGAAAGTAAGAAAGATGTGCGAGACCATCTATGTCATCTACGAGGATGTGGCAGGCATGCGAGAGGATGTGGCAAGCATGCGAGCCGATGGAGCCAAATCTCGGGAGGATTTGGTGAAGATAAGATCTGAGATAAGCTCTACAGACGTGTAGGGCTACATGGCAAAAACGGGCGCTGACACCACCTCAACTAATACATAACCATGAAAATTGTCATTTGGACTACACGGATTATGGACTACAACACGCCAGGCGATTAGAAAGGACTGTTGTTCACTAATGACGGAAGAATATGGACAATGTGCGAACACACATGTAATCTGTTTTTGACTGTCTTATGCTGAACTGCAGCAATGCTTTCATATTCTGTTGTAATAGGTCAAATGTAAGAAAAACAAATATATATATATATATATATATAAAAAAATAATTAAAGCTGCAAGCAGCATGACGGGCCCCACGCTTGTCGGCGACTGGCAAGGACGGGGTCACTGCAGTTCCCGGGGCAGAGCATAAATTCTCTCCTCCCTGAATCTCCTAAAGCCCTTTTAGAAATGCTTGTTTTAACAGACTTAATGGCACCATCTGCTGGACAAAGTTGCGTACTACGTGCAAAGATGAGGGAATCAGTCAGACAGGGGCAGGTGTCACTTTCACTACAGTAGAACGCCCAAAGGTTTACGAAAAGTCACAATTTTCGCAGTGAACAACCAAAACCCATATAAGTACATCCTGAAAAAATTAAAAGAGAATCCAAAGACCTCGAAAGGAACGGCAGCTCATCAGATATTTTCTAACATTTCTTGTCCAAAGTAGGTGGCGCTACAATAATTGTATGAATATTGTCATATGGATGTGTTCAGATAGGGACCAGCAACAATACTGTAAAGTTTGATGCACTTTGGACTGAATTAAAGCACATTTAACACTACTTCCAGTTCCAACCCGCGTCATCAAATCAAAGAAATTTTTGAGGGGCCAGAACACCCACGCCACTTGGACGAAAAGTCAATTTTTTTTTCTCAGGACACTGACTATACTTGTAACTATCTATTTCCACATTTTGAAGTCAATCTGACAAGGTTAAATGCCAGACCCTCCCACATTCCAAAGCCAAGATTTTTCCATTTCAAGGTGTTTTTTCAAGTTTGCGGACATAATAGCAGACTTCCTGTTGGGTTTAGACTATGGGTCCAAGAGACTTTTTTGTGCGTCCTGGAATGTTACATAAATGTGACATATTTCCAGATTTTTAGACGCAACGGGCTTCCGGGGCTGTTCCGTTGAAAATTTGTAGGTGGCGCTAGAGAGGCATTTTGCCACGCCTGTGCTTGGGGCACTTACTCAGATCAGTATTGGAGGGAAACGAATCTCTCTGCCCATTTTCAGGACTTTTCGTGCATGTATGACGAAATGCTGATTTTCGGCCTGAACAGAAGAACGAGAAAAATAATAATAATAATAATAATAATAACAATAATTAAAGCTGCAAGCAGCATTGGACGGGCCCTCGCAATCCACGCTTGTCGGCGACGGGCAAGGACGGGGTCACTGCAGTTCCCGGGGCAGAGCGTAAATTCTCCCCCTGCCTGAATGTACTGTATGCAGTTTGGCAGACAGCTAACAGTTCTTCAATGAGAGGCAAAGTCTTCTTTCTTCAAGGATTTATTTTGTCACTCCCAATTCAAGTTGACTGTAAAACTGAAATACATACAACAAAAGATGATTCCAAATAGAATTCTGAATATATTTTAAGTATCTCTAAGTACAGTATCTCTTACTTCTCTTTACATCCAATTTATAAATAGTAAATAAATATTCTCTTTACAACTTTATAATTAACTTAAAAGTATCTTATGAACACACAATGTCCATGTATAATGACACATTGTAATGACTAAATAATGCACTTCTCCTAAACCCCTTTTAGAAATGCTTGTTTTAACAGACTAAATGGCACCATCTGCTGGACAAAGTAGCGTACTACGTGTAAAGATGAGGGAATCAGTCAGACGGGGCAGGTGTCACTTTCGCTACAGTAGAACGCCCAAAGTTTAACGAAAAGTCACAATTTTCGCAGTGAACGACCAAAACCCTTATAAGTACATCCTGAAAAAAATTGAAGAGAATCCCTGAAAGGAAGAAGACCCTGAAAGGAAGAGCAGCTCATACAAACACCAGATATTTTGTAACATTCTTGTCCACAGTGGGTGGCGCTACAATAATTGTATGAATATTGTCATATGGATGTGTTCAGATAGGGACCAGCAACAATACTGTAAAGTTTGATGCACTTTGGACCACTTTGGACTGAATTAAAGCACATTTAATACTACCTCTTGTTACATCTCGCGTCATCAAATACTAAGACATTTTTGAGGGGCCAGAACACCCACGCCACTTCGACGAAAAGTCAATTTTTTTTCTCAAGATATTGCCTATACTTGTAACTATCTATTTCCACATTTTGAAGTCAATCTGACAAGGTTAAATGCCAGACCCTCCCACATTCCAAAGCCAAGATTTCTCCATTTCAAGGTGTTTTTTCAAGTTTGCGGACAAAATAGCAGACTTCCTGTTGGGTTTAGACTATGGCGCCTTTTGATGTTTTGGTGCGTCCTGGGATGTTACATAAATGTGACATATGTTCAGATTTTTAGACGCAACGGGCTTCCGGTCCAGGTCAGTTGAAAATTTCTAGGTGGCGCTAAAGAGCCATTTTGCCACGCCCGTGCTGGGGGCACATATTCAGATCAGTATTGGACGCAAACGAATCTGTCTGCCCATTTTCAGGACTTTTCGTGCATGTATGACAAAATGCTGATTTTCGGCCTGAACAGAAGAACGAGAAAAATAATAATAACTAGAAAATTCCCTCGGAAATTTTTAAAGTGCCGAGTGGGCTGTTGCCATTAGCTGCTAATGTTAGCAATTACTGTGATGCGCTAGCCACTAACTTTAGCATTAGTTTAGCGTTAGCATGTCTCTTTAGACACTAAAAATTAAATACATTCTAATTGTTAGCATGCTAATGCTAACATGCTAATTGGTAATATGCTATTCGCCAACATGCTAATGCTGCCACTAATGCAACCACCAATTCGTAGCCACTAAAAATTAGCATTAGCCGCTAATGTTAGCAATTAGCATGAGGCGCTAGCCACTAATTTTAGCATTGGTTTAGTGTTAGCATGTCTTTTTAGACACTAAAAATTAAATACATGCTAATTGTTAGCATGCTAATGCTAACATGCTAATTGCTAATATGCTTTTCGCTAACATGCTAATGCTGCCACTAATGCTACCACCAATTTCTAGCTACTAAAAATTAGCATTAGCCGCTAATGTTAGCAATTAGCATGACGCGCTAGCCAATGACAGACAGACACCTGTCATTGTTCAACTTGGGTGCCAAAAGCCAAAATGGCCGCCCCACGGACCAGTTACTTCAGGTAGAAGTTTCCCGAGTGGGCTGTTTCCATTAACATTGCCCCAAAATGGCCGCCCTACAGACCAGTTGCTTATGTTTTCCCGCCTCTTTCTGTGGAGCCCCTGGTTGCCACGGTTACCAGTTTGAATTTCAGTTACGAAGACAGGGAGAGAGAGAAAAATGCTGAAACCACGGCCTCGAACAGGAAGGCCTTGTGGCCAAACCGTGTGTCTAATCGTTGAACCGACTTCACTTTGGGCATCTTGAGGCTTTCCTGAACGTCTAGATATGCAGTTTCTGGGTAAAATGTAGAAATGTGAGCTATTTAAAGCGATTTAAAACAAAGGATTGCTTCTGCTTTGCTCCACAAATTTAACATTGCAGTCTATGGAGCGAGGAAGGGGTTTGCTGGCGCAGCTTTGCGTCTCACGCCAAAACTATAAGACTTACAGCTTCAGCGGACAAATTGTGAGCGAGAAGACAAATTTTCCTACGTTTCTATGTATAAATTATGTCTGTGGTGTGAAATTTGTGGCCACGGGAGCAGTTTCTATTTTATTTTTGCCTAATTTTCTTCTCTCTTCTCACTCTGGCAGTTGGTGTCTCACCCTCTGGCGCGAACATTCCGCGCAATACACACCCATTATAAACCCCCGAAATCTGAGTAAAACCCTTCACCGCTTTGAGGCTTCATGGTTTAAAAACGGTAAAAGGTGTCGATAAGTGAAGGGAATCTCTGAAGAGAAGACAAGAGTGCCTACATTTTACAGTTTCAATGAAGTCTCTGGGTGAAAGTATGCCAGAGCAGTTGATTGTTGAAAATGCCTGTTGATCTTTCTTTTTTTTTCGGGGACTCCCATTCATTTGAATGGGAAATTTTTTCGCCGCTTTTCGCGAATAAATTCGCGAAAAACTCACCAATCGCTTATTCAAGTAATAGCCCGGGATTCGGGATCAAAACACACGTTTCGATATATCATGTGTTGGGGTCCTCTGGCCGGTTCGGGCCGCATTAATCGGCGAAAAAGGGCGGAAAAGGAATAATAACTAGAAAATTCCCGCAGAAATTTTGAAAGTGCCGAGTGGGCTGTTGCCATTAGCTGCTAATGTTAGCAATTAGCATGATGCGCTAGCCACTTATTTTCACATTGGTTTAGTGTTAGCATGTCTTTTAAGCCGCTAAAAATTAAGTAGATGCTAATTGCTAACATGCTAATGCTAACATGCTAATTGCTAATATGCTATTCGCCAACATGCTAATGCTGCCACTAATGCAACCACCAATTTCTAGCCACTAAAAATTAGCATTAGCCGCTAATGTTAGCAATTAACATGATGCGCTAGCCAATTATTTTAACATTGGTTTAGTGTTAGCATGACTTTTAAGCCACTAAAAATTAAGTAGATGCTAATTGCTAACATGCTAATGCTAACATGCTAATTGCTAATATGCTATTCGCTAACATGCTAATGCTGCCACTAATGCTACCACCAATATCCATCACTAAAAATTAGCATTAGCCGCTAATGTTAGCAATTAGCATGACGCGCTAGCCAATGACAGACGGTCACCTGTCATTGTTCAACTTGGGTGCCAAAAGCCAAAATGGCCGCCCCACAGACCAGTTACTTCAGTTAGAAGTTTCCAGTGGGCTGTTTCCATTAACATTGCCCCAAAATGGCCGCCCTACAGACCAGTTACTTATGTTTTCCCGCCTCTTTCTGTGGAGCCCCTGGTTGCCACGGTTACCAGTTTGAATATCAGTTAGAAAAGGACTAGAGTGGGCGAAAATGCTGAAACCACGGCCTCGAACAGGAAGGCCTTGTGGCCAAACCGTGTGTCCAATCGTTGAACCAACTTCACTTTGGGCATCTTGAGGCTTTCCTGAACGTCTAGATATGCAGTTTGTGGGTAAAATGTAGAAATGTGAGCTATTTAAAGCGATTTAAAACAAAGGATTGCTTCTGCTTTGCTCCACAAATTTAACATTGCAGTCTATGGAGCGAGGAAGGGGTTTGCTGGCGCAGCTTTGCGTCTCACGCCAAAACTATAAGACTTACAGCTCCAGCGGACAAATTGTGAGCGAGAAGACACATTTTCCTACGTTTCTATGTATAAATTATGTCTGTGGTGTGAAATTTGTGGCCACCGGAGCAGTTTCTATTTTATTTTTTGCCTAATTTTCTTCTCTCTTCTCACTCTGGCAGTTGGTGTCTCACCCTCTGGCGCGAACATTCCGCGCAATACACACCCATTATAAACCCCCGAAATCTGAGTAAAACCCTTCACCGCTTTGAGGCTTCATGGTTTAAAAACGGTAAAAGGTGTCGATAAGTGAAGGGAATCTCTGAAGAGAAGACAAGAGTGCCTACATTTTACAGTTTCAATGAAGTCTCTGGGTGAAAGTATGCCAGAGCAGTTGATTGTTGAAAATGCCTGTTGATCTTTCTTTTTTTTTCGGGGACTCCCATTCATTTGAATGGGAAATTTTTTCGCCGCTTTTCGCGAATAAATTCGCGAATAAATTCGTGAAAAACTCACCAATCGCTTATTCAAGTAATAGCCCGGGATTCGGGATCAAAACACACGTTTCGATATATCATGTGTTGGGGTCCTCTGGCCGGTTCGGGCCGCATTAATCGGCGAAAAAGGGCGGAAAAGGAATAATAATAAGTAAAAATAAAACTGCAAAGAAACACGCAGAAGATCAAGAGTGGCCTCGTGCCTATGGCACGAGGCCCCTCCTCCCTATGGGAGGAGGGGCCTCTTGACATAGGCACTCGGCACTAATAAGTAAAAATAAAACTGCAAAGAAACACGCAGAAGATCAAGAGTTGCCTCGTGCCTGTGGCATAGGCACTCGGCACTAATAAGTAAAAATAAAACTGCAAAGAAACACGCAGAAGATCAAGAGTTGCCTCGTGCCTGTGGCACGAGGCCCCTCCTCCCTATGGGAGGAGGGGCCTCTTGACATAGGCACTCGGCACTAATAAGTAAAAATAAAACTGCAAAGAAACACGCAGAAGATCAAGAGTTGCCTCGTGCCTGTGGCACGAGGCCCCTCCTCCCTATGGGAGAGGGGCCTCTTGACATAGGCACTCGGCACTAATAATAATAATAAACAGTACGAAAACAATAGGGTCCTTGCAACTCCGTTGCATGGCCCCGTTGGGCCCCTGCACTTCGTTGCTCGGGCCCTAATAATAATAATAATAAACAGTACGAAAACAATAGGGTCCTTGCAACTCCGTTGCATGGCCCCGTTGGGCCCCTGCACTTCGTTGCTCGGGCACTAATAATAATAAACAGTACCAAAACAATAGGGTCCTTGCAACTCCGTTGCATGGCCCCGTTGGGCACCTGCACTTCGTTGCTCGGGCCCTAATAATAATAATAATAAACAGTACGAAAACAATAGGGTCCTTGCAACTCCGTTGCATGGCCCCGTTGGGCCCCTGCACTTCGTTGCTCGGGCCCTAATAATAATAACAATAATAAACAGTACGAAAACAATAGGGTCCTTGCAACTCCGTTGCATGGCCCCGTTGGGCCCCTGCACTTCGTTGCTCGGGCCCTAAAAATCTAAATCTGTACTCTGGGTAATGGGGGCGGGACTAGATAAGCTTTGGCTTCTCCCGCTTTCAATTTCGGCCAGGTCACTTGTACTCATACTGATATTGATTTTGATGTGTGATGATGATCGAATTGACTTGCCGAAATGAATGAATAAATAAATTTTAGTATTATTACTAGTGTGCATCAGTTATTGCTTTTAGTGCATTTTGGCATTTTTATGTGAAAACATGTTTTATCATTTTATTTTATGATTATTTGTACACACCTCACTCTGGCTTCCCCCCACCATCCAAAGACATGCTCAATAGGTTCATTGGTGATTCTAAATTGTCCATAGGTGTGCATGTGAGTGTGAATGGTTGTCTGTCTCTCTGTCTTAGCCCTGCGATGGACTGGCGACCTGTCCAGGGTGTACCCCACCTCTAGCTTGGTGACATCTGGGATAGGCTCCTGCAGACCCCTGCGACCCTTAACAGGAATAAGTGGTTACACAAGATGAATGAATGGATGAATGAATGAATGGACACACCTCACAAAGCTATTATATTTGAGGGAGTATTATAATAAATGTTTTATTAAGTTCAAGTACTTTATAAATATTTTCTTGTCCAAAAAATCTATGGCCCTAAAGTTGGCCATTGTTTTATTCTAAATGGTGTTTGAAGAGAATGTGTTTTTTAATGTCCATAGCTCATACTGTCAACCAAATTTGTTTTACAGAAGCTGTTAAAAAGAAGTCGTCACTGGCCGCACAGGTGAACCAGCAGGAAGCAGAGAGGGCACTGTCGAAATGGTTCACTGGGGCAAGAGACAGAGGAGAACGAAGGGCATCCAGCCAGTGCCAAAGTAAACAGTAGTAAGAAGTGGTAGAATATGAATTTGTTTTCATTGCAGTTACTCTGTTAAAATATTACTTAGTTACAAGTAAAATTACTAAAACAAAGTAAAGAACTTCAACTTTAACAAAGACTATCATGTAATATTGCATTGTATTTTCATTACCAATAAATCCGTTGATGATTTTGTTGGAAAATATTTAGCTGAAAACCAGAAAATATTCATAAAGAAAACGTTGAATCAGAGAATGTGACCATTTTTTAAATTAGACAGAGCCTGACTCAAACTGGTTGGTGATTAATAATTAATTTTTGATTAATTGTTGCAGCTCTAGGTTGGATGTTTATTCATATTGTACTCAGTACTCATTTAGGATGTTGTAAGGCAATATTTGTATGTGTACATCTGTAGGAGGTTTGTGAAAGTTTGTGAGCCGGCTGAGGTGAACCGTGAAAAATCAGCGGCACGCCCGGCCACCGCAGACCGAGCAAGGCGCGCTGTCGTCGGACGCACTGGCGGCCTCGACTGACCCCCCATGGAAGGCGAACACAGGCATGTCCCCCTCATCTCACGTCCCATTCGAGCTGATTGTCATAAAAACTGATCAAAAGCATGTATTGGGAGCCAGGGTGGAGCTCAGCACGGCCGTTTTCAGCAGAAATGCACAAATCGCTTTATCTCGCCAGCAGAGACGCGTTTGTGCACACAACACATTTACCTGCAAAACTGGCAAAATTACACCAGTTCTGCCTCTGATTATGCCATATGTCATGCAACAGGCGGGGTGGAGGCTGAACGTGACCTGTCTGGTGGAGCTGCAGTGCGTGGAGCCGGCTGAGGTGAACCGTGAAAAATCAGCGGCACGGGTCAGGGTTTCGTACGCAGCAGAGCAGCAACTTCGCTGCGATCTATTGAAAGTCATCCCTCGATCCAAGCTTTTGTCGGCCGAGGTCAGCCAGCAAACGCCCCCTCCTTCCCTTCGCTCGGGGTACCAGGGGCGCGAAGAGCGGAGGCAGAGGAAAATATTCTAAGTCTAGAGGGTGCTTGGACTACCAGGGGCGCGAAGAGAGGAGGCAGAGGAAAATGCACTAAGTGTAAAAGGTGGTTGGACTACCAGGGGCGCGAAGAGAGGAGGCAGAGGAAAATGCACTAAGTGTAAAAGGTGGTTGGACTACCAGGGGCGCGAAGAGAGGAGGCAGAGGGAAATATTCTAAGTGTAGAGGGTGCTTGGACTACCAGGGGTGCGGAGAGAGGAGCTAGAGGAAAATGCACTAAGTGTAAAAAATGGTTGGACTTCCAGGGGCGCGAAGAGAGGAGGCAGAGGGAAATATTCTAAGTCTAGAGGGTGCTTGGACTACCAGGGGCGCGAAGAGAGGAGGCAGAGGAAAATCCACTAAGTGTAAAAGGTGGTTGGACTACCAGGGGCGCGAAGAGAGAGGAGGCAGAGGGAAATATTCTAAGTGTAGAGTGTGGTTGGACTACCAGGGACGCGAAGAGAGGAGTCAGAGGGAAATGCACTAAGTGTAGAGGGTGGTTGGACTACCAGGGGCGCGAAGAGAGGAGGCAAAGGGAAATGCACTAAGTGTAGAGTGTGGTTGGACTACCAAGGGCGCGAAGAGAGGAGGCAGAGGGAAATATTCTAAGTGTAGAGTGTGGTTGGACTACCAGGGGTGCGAAGAGAGGAGGCAGAGGGAAATTTTCTAAGTGTAGAGGGTGGTTGGACTACCAGGGGCGCGAAGAGAGGAGGCAGAGGGAAATGCACTAAGTGTAGAGTGTGGTTGGACTACCAAGGGCGCGAAGAGGGGAGGCAGAGGCAAATGTTCTAAGTGTAGAGGGTGGTTGGACTACCAGGGGCCGTTAAAATTTCAAAGTGTTTTCAGACCGGGAGAAGGGACAGAGCTGGGGACCTTTGGGGCTTGTGCCCTTCCTCCGGTGTCAAGCAGTGGTATCCGTAAACTTCGACCACCACCAGCAGATTTACAGGCAAGGCAATTTTCAAAAACTGTTGACCTCCAGGCAGTGCGAGGCTCGCTTTTCCACTGACCGAACGGCATTCGTGGCATGCCATCGGAGGGCCTCCGCGGGCCCCTGGACCTCCAGGGCGCATTCTGCGGTCGGTTCCCCCGGCCAGCATGCTCGCCTCCCCCGGCCCGGGGCTGCGACTCTTGCGGTCCTCCCCATCCCGCATCCCGGTGCCTGACACCCATTGGTAGCGAGACCGAGACGCCCCGTCTCTCTCCTCACAGCGGTCCTTCCACGGAGTCCGTCGCAGGGTGTCCCGGACCCCCCCATCCCGTCGGGAGGTGGGGGGGGCAGCTCCTGCAGACTGCGGCGCCGTCTCCAGAAGCAACTCGGTGTTCTCAAAGCGAACAGGACATAAGCGTGTATGTTGTGTATATATACATCCCTCCCCGGAGGGAGGGATGAAGCAGCCGAGCCGAGCCGCGGGCCCCGGTTCCTCCGAGACCCCCGGTGAGGCCAACCCAGACCAGACCGCCTCCGGCTCGCGGTGGGTGGGTCAGGCTAGCACCGCTCGCCCGGGGCCTGCCTCCACCCGCCCGACTGGGGAGGTTTAGACGGTTGGGCTACCTGGTTGATCCTGCCAGTAGCATATGCTTGTCTCAAAGATTAAGCCATGCAAGTCTAAGTACACACGGCCGGTACAGTGAAACTGCGAATGGCTCATTTAATCAGTTATGGTTCCTTTGATCGCTCTCACGTTACTTGGATAACTGTGGCAATTTTTGAGCTTATACATGCAAACGAGCGCAGAGCTCCGGGGATGCGTGCATTTATCAGACCCAAAACACTCACATCCCATTCGAGCTGATTGTAATAAAAACTGATCAAAATGATGTATTGGGAGCCAGGGTGGAGCTCAGCCCGGCCGTTCTGAGCAGAAATGACCAAATCGCTTTATCTCGCCAGCAGAGACGCATTTGTGCACACAACACATTTACCTGCAAAACTGGCAAAATTACACCAGCTCTGCCTCTCATTATGCTATATGTGACACAACAGGCAGTCTGGAGTCTGATCAGGACCTGTCTGCTTGAGCTGCAGTGCGCTGAGCCAGCTGGGGGGGACCGTGAAAAATCAGCGGCATGTCTGACCACCACAAGCCGAGGAAGGCGCACTGTGTTCGGCTGCGCGGTCGGCCTGCACTCACCCCCGTGGAAGGCGAAGACAGGCATCTCCGCCTCATCCCACACCCCATTCGGACTGATTGTAATAAAAACTGATCAAAATGATGCATTGGGAGCCAGGGTGGAGGTCAGCACGGCCGTTTTAAACAGAAATGACCAAATCGCTTTATCTCGCCGAGAGAAGCGATATTTGTACACACAGCATATTTACCTGCAAAACTGGAGAAATTACACCAATTCTGCCTCTCATTAGGCTATATGTGAGGCAACTGATCAAAATGATGTATTGTGAGCCAGGGTGGAGCTCAGCCCGGCTGTTCTGAGCAGAAATGACCAAATCGCTTTATCTCGCCGAGAGAAGCGATATTTGTACACACAGCATATTTACCTGCAAAACTGGCAAAATTACACCAGCTCTGCCTCTCATTATGCTATATGTGACACAACAGGCAGTCTGGAGTCTGATCAGGACCTGTCTGCTTGAGCTGCAGTGCGCTGAGCCAGCTGGGGGGGACCGTGAAAAATCAGCGGCATGTCTGACCAGCACAAGCCGAGGAAGGCGCCCCGTGGTCGGCTGCGCGGAAATGCACTAAGTGTAAAAAATGGTTGGACTAGCAGGGGCGCGAAGAGAGGAGGCAGAGGGAAATTTTCTAAGTGTAGTTTTTCACCGGTTTTCAGCCAGCCAGACTGTTTTTTGGAGATTTTGGTTGGAGGAGCAGCAGCGCTCTGTGGATTTAGACGGAGACGCCGGCGCGGAAAACGAGCTGGAGCGCTCGTCAAGCTGCGGCAGCGGGGATTGCGCACCGCTCTCCCGTCCATACACTTGGGAAACGTCCGCTCTCTGGCTAACAAAATGGATGAACTGCTTCTTCTCCTAACCAAGAACTCAGACTTTTGCCGTTCAGCCGCCCTGTGCTTCACTGAAACCTGGCTCAGCGAACACATCCCGGACAGCGCACTACGGCTGCCGGGCTTCCAGCTGTTCCGTGCGGACCGCTGCGCGGAACTGTCTGGGAAGTCAAAGGGTGGAGGAACGTGCTTCTACATTAACGAAGGTTGGTGTACAGATGTCACAGTGCTAAAGAAGTTATGCAGCCCTCACTTGGAATCACTCTTCATAAACTGTAGACCATTTTATTCACCGCGGGAGTTCGCATAGTTCGTGCTGGTCGGTGTGTACATTCCACCGCAGGCGTGCGTAACGGAGGCGTTACATCACCTCGCCGACCAGATTACAGACGTGGAGAAAACACACCCGGACTCTCTGCTAATCATTCTCGGGGATTTTAACAGAGCAAATCTCAAAGTCGAAATGCCAAAATATAGACAGCACGTGACGTGTCCCACCAGGGACATGAACACTCTGGACCACTGCTACACCACAATAAAGGACGCATATCGCTCTGTCCCCCGTGCTGCTTTGGGACTTTCTGACCACTGCCTGGTCCACCTCATCCCATCCTACAGGCAAAAGCTGAAATCTGCTAAGCCTGCAGTGAAAACTGTGTGAAGAGATGGACGGACGAGTCAAAGATGCAGTTACAGGCCTGCTTTGACTGCACTGATTGGAGCGTCTTTGAAGCAGCAGCCTCAGACCTGGATGAACTAACCGACACTGTGACATCTTACATCGGCTTTTGTGAGGACATGTGCGTGCAGACCAAAACCTTCTGCACATTCAACAACAACAAACCATGGTTCACTGCAGAACTGAGACGGCTACGCCAGGACAAGGAGGAGGCCTACAGGAGTGGGGATCGAGACCTGTACAAGCAGGCCAGGAACAAGCTGACAAAGGAGATCAAGGCAGCAAAGAGGAAGTACAGTGAGAAGCTGAAGGACCACTTTTCTGCCAACGACACCTCTACAGTTTGGAAAGGCCTGCAGACCATCACCAACTACAGGAGACCATCCCCCCACCCTGTGGGGAGCCCCCGCCTGGCAGAGGACCTCAGCGACTTCTACTCCAGGTTTGAAAGGACTTTCACACCTTTCACTTCCCCCACCATCTCCATCACAAAAGGCCTTGCAGCTCCACAAACCACACCCGACCCCCTGCCTGCGCTGAGGATCTGCGAACAGGATGTGCGTCAGCTCTTTCAGAGACAGAGGATTAGGAAGGCCCCGGGACCCGATGGAGTGTCTCCGTCCTGCCTGAAAGTCTGTGCTGACCAGCTGGCTCCCATCTTCACTCAGATCTTCAACAACTCCCTGGAGCTGTGCGAGGTCCCCTCCTGCCTCAAACGCTCCACCATCATCCCGGTTCCCAAGAAGTGGACTCATTCAGGTTCCTAGGGTCCACAATTTCACGGAACATGAAGTGGTCCGCCCACATAGACTCCGTGAGGAAGAAGGCCCAGCAGAGGCTGTACTTTCTGCGCCAGCTCAGAAAGTTCAACCTGCCTCAGGAGCTGCTGATCATATTCTACACTGCAATAGTCCAGTCTGTCCTGACCACGTCCATCACTGTCTGGTTTGGATCCTCCACCAGGCATGACAGGGACAGACTGCAGAGAACAGTCAGGGCTGCGGAGAGGATCATTGGCACCGATCTTCCCTCCATCCAGGACCTGTACCGGTCCCGGGTCAGGAAGCGGGCCAGGAAAATCTCCACAGACCCCTCACACCCTGGTCACAAACTGTTCAGACTCCTCCCCTCAGGCCGGCGTTACAGAGCACTGTACGCCAAAACCACCCGCCACAAGGACAGTTTTTTCCCCCGGGCTGTCGCTCTGATGAACTCTGAGCAGTCACAGAGCGAGAGACCATCCACATGAACAATAAACAATGACTCTGCCCTGTAAATATTCACTGTACAATAACCCCGGTGTATATATTACCTATATTTTATATGTACAGTTTGAGATTTATTTTATTCTTATTTCGCTATTTAAGTTTGTACTGTACCAGAGAGTAAAAGTTACCAGAGTCAAATTCCTTGTATGTGCACATACTTGGCCAATAAAGCTGATTCTGATTCTGATTCTGTAGAGGGTGGTTGGACTACCAGGGGAGCGAAGAGAGGAGGCAGAGGGAAATATTCTAAGTGTAGAGGGTGGTTGGACTACCAGGGGCGCGAGGAGAGGCAGAGGGAAATGTTCTAAGTGTAGAGGGTGGTTCGACTACCAGGGGCGCGAAGAGAGGCGCTAGAGGCTTGTGCCCTTCTCCCGGTGCCGTTAAAATTTCAAAGTGTTTTCAGACCGGGAGAAGGGACGGAGCTGGGGACCTTTGGGGCTTGTGCCCTTCCTCCGGTGTCAAGCAGTGGTATCCGTAAACTTCGACCACCACCAGCAGATTTACAGGCAAGGCAATTTTCAAAAATGTTGACCTCCAGGCAGTGCGAGGCTCGCTCTTCCACTGACCGAACAGCATTCGTGGCATGCCATCGGAGGGCCTCCGCGGGCCCCTGGACCTCCAGGGCGCATTCTGCGGTCGGTTCCCCCGGCCAGCATGCTCGCCTCCCCTGGCCCGGGGCTGCGCGGCCCATTGGTAGCGAGACCGAGACGCCCCGTCTCTCTCCTCACAGTGGTCCTTCCACGGAGTCCGTCGCAGGGTGTCCCGGACCGGGAGGGGGGAGGGGCAGCTCCCGCAGACTGCGGCGCCGTCTCCGGAAGCAACTCGGTTTTCTCAAAGCAAACAGGGCATACGCATGTATGTTGTGTATATACATTCCTCCCTCCGGGGAGGGATGAAGCAGCCGAGCCGAGCCGCGGGCCCCGGTTCCTCTGAGACCCCCGGTGAGGCCAACCCAGACCAGACCGCCACCGGCTCGCGGTGGGTGGGTCAGTCTAGCCCCGCTCGCCCGGGGCCTGCCTCCACCCGCCCCACTGGGGAGGTTAAGACGGTTGGGCTACCTGGTTGATCCTGCCAGTAGCATATGCTTGTCTCAAAGATTAAGCCATGCAAGTCTAAGTACACAGTGAAACTGCGAATGGCTCATTAAATCAGTTATGGTTCCTTTGATTGCTCTCACCTTACTTCGATAACTGTGGCAGTTTTTGAGCTAATACATGCAAACGAGCGCCGACCTCCGGGGATGCGTGCATTTATCAGAGCCAAAACACTCACATCCCATTCGAGCTGGTTGTCATAAAAACTGATCAAAATTATGCATTGGGAGCCAGGGTGGAGGTCAGCACGGCCGTTTTAAACAAAAATGACCAAATCGCTTTATCTCGCCGAGAGAAGCGATATGTGTACACACAGCATATTTACCTGCAAAACTGGAGAAATTACACCAATTCTGCCTCTCATTAGGCTATATGTGAGGCAACTGATCAAAATGATGTATTGTGAGCCAGGGTGGAGCTCAGCCCGGCTGTCCTGAGCAGAAATGACCAAATCGCTTTATCTCGCCAGCAGAGACGCATTCGTGCACACAAGACATTTACCTGCAAAACTGGCAAAATTACACCAGCTCTGCCTCTCATTATGCTATATGTGACACAACAGGCAGTCTGGAGTCTGATCAGGACCTGTCTGCTTGAGCTGCAGTGCGCTGAGCCAGCTGGGGGGGACTGTGAAAAATCAGCGGCATGTCTGACCACCACAAGCCGAGGAAGGCGCACTGTGTTCGTCTGCGCGGTCGGCCTCCACTCACCCCCGTGGAAGGCGAAGACAGGCATCTCCGCCTCATCCCACAACCCATTCGGACTGATTGTAATAAAAACTGATCAAAATGATGTATTGGGAGCCAGGGTGGAGCTCAGCCCGGCCGTTCTGAGCAGAAATGACCAAATCTCGCCAGCAGAGACGCATTTGTGCACACAACACATTTACCTGCAAAACTGGCAAAATTACACCAGTTCTGCCTCTGATTATGCCATATGTCACGCAACAGGCGGGGTGGAGGCTGAACGTGACCTGTCTGGTGGAGCTGCAGTGCGTGGAGCCGGCTGAGGTGAACCGTGAAAAATCAGCGGCACGGGTCAGGGTTTCGTACGCAGCAGAGCAGCAACTTCGCTGCGATCTATTGAAAGTCATCCCTCGATCCAAGCTTTTGTCGGCCGAGGTCCGCCAGCAAAAGCCCCCTCCATCCCTTCGCTCGGGGTACCAGGGGCGCGAAGAGCGGAGGCAGAGGACAATGCACTAAGTGTAAAAAATGGTTGGACTACCAGGGGCGCGAAGAGAGGAGGCAGAGGGAAATATTCTAAGTGTAGAGGGTGCTTGGACTACCAGGGGTGCGGAGAGAGGAGCTAGAGGATAATGCACTAAGTGTAAAAAATGGTTGGACTACCAGGGGCGCGAAGAGAGAAGGCAGAGGGAAATATTCTAAGTGTAGACGGTGGTTGGACTATGTATTGGGAGCCAGGCTGCAGCTCAGCATGGCCGTTTTCAGCAGAAATGCACAAATCGCTTCATCTCGCCAGCAGAGACGCATTTGTGCACACAACACATTTACCTGTCAAACTGGCAAAATTCGACCGATTCTGCCTCTGATTATGCCGAAATATGACAAATCCAAACATAATAAGAACTTTTCCATTGTTCTAATTCTTGGCTGGCTAGTTTTCATCTACAAGTGTGTTAAAATTGTACTGAGCTGAATTTAACCTGAAAATTTATAGTTGGTGGGTGAATGTTAACCACACAGTATTTACCTGTGCAAAAAACATGAATTCTAATTGCTCCCTGTTGACTTCTCTCAACCATTGTCTTCCTGTCACATTTAGATTTGTCCAGATCACAGTTGTTCACACACTGTTGAAAAAGTGTTCTTCTTTGCCATTTCCAGCTTAATTCTTTAAATCTTTGAGGCTTATTGTCTTAGCAATTAATGTAAGCCTATTTTTTCATCCCTAGGTTGCCATGGTGGCATTTACAAGTGTAGATGATGCAACAAGGCAAAAGATGAAATACATTCTGTCAAACGAGCCGGCATTGGACTATAGCATGTTTGGCCGTCACGAAAAAGAGGTTTAAGGACTTCTTTTGTCTTTTCAACATTGTATATGGTAAGTAAGTTAGAGAAGTTATCATTTCGTCTGCAGGGATTCAAGTTCTCTGTAGCCCTGATGGATTTCCGTCAGTCGGAAAAATTAAAGTAAATTAGAGGAAAAATGCCTCACGAGATGAAAATGCAAGAATCTCTTTGTACTGAATTGCACTATTTTGAGAACTGCTCATATAATTACTTTAGTTGAGGCTTCAATGGTACAATGCAGGCTTCAGATTTGAAATAAACATTTATATGTATATATTTATTTAAATTTGGAACAATTGTACCAGAACTGAAAGACGACTGAAGAGCACAACTGGCAAACTGATACAGCTGATGACAATCAACTGATCTGCAATGGAGCTGTTAA
>SRSE01001422.1:0-72149 GCA_005024645.1 Planiliza haematocheilus
TCTTTTTGTAATCGATTAATCTAGCACTTTATCGATCGATTAATCGATTAATCGGATAATTTTTTTCCGTTTTTAAACAACCAAAACAAATAATGCATAACGAAAATTATGTGGCTGTAAAATGATCAAGGATTTGCCTTTTATTTCTCAAAAAAACAGAACTCCAACTGCAACATTTGGCTCCAAAACTAAGCCCATTTATTGAAATTTACCCATTAAAAGAGCCAGTGACAACAATTAAATAACAATACAGTTAAGCGAACTTACTGTAAATCATGTATAACATGTTTTATGTAGATTTCTACACCTGCAGCATTTACCATTAGGCTACTAACAAATAATAATTTCTGGGGTGAGCCCTATGGTAACCTAGCAACCTGTGTGTTTGTGAACGCGTGCTGTGCGTGAGGAAGAGTGAGAGAGATGAGGGTGCATTTTTCATAAGAGCCACATTGGCAGTAACTCAAAAGGCGAGCAGGGGAGATTCTAGGGTCAGAGCTTTAGGGGTGCTGAGCACCCACCACCAAAGACTGGAAAGACAACAATAAATGACATCATCCTCTAATGTCAAACTACTGTGTCACAAAGCTATCATTTGGTTTAAAAAATAAAGAAAAGCAATCGCATTTAAATGAGATGAGGTAGGAACAATCTTAGACAGTGTCAGTGTTAAAGTTCAGCTTTAACATTAACATATATGCACAAACCAACAGTTTAATAAAACTGTTGACAGTGGTTGATTGACAACCTGCACTATTAGTTAAAAAAAGTCAGCTAGTAAACTCCTACTGAACAAGAACAACAACAGTAAAAGTTAGGGCTGTTGCTAATGACTGTTATGTGTTGGTGCTGATGATAAATTAAATAGATCTTTCTATAGGAACCACGCCCCTCAGGTGGTCAGACAAACCAAAGGTGTGTGCGCACTGCGTGAGGGACGGAGCGGTAAACGATAGAGGTGGATTATACCACTGGGGAGGGGGGTACTTAATTTCCTCGTTAAAATATTAAGTTTAGACCACATGTTTCTTTTTTCGATTGTGCTATTTGTTTTGGCATCTTATCATAGACAAACCATTTAAATAAAACAACCATTTTTTTCAACTCCTATTTTTAGGGGTGCTGGGACCAAGTTTAGAGGGGCTTGAGCACCCATAAAAACGGGCTAGTCACGCCCGCGAGCCACTTATACGACAACATACTACGTCACCTTTGCAAATGTGCATTTCTACGTCTGTTTTTTGAGCTCGTTTCTGTCGCTTTTTTTTTTTTTTTATTAAAAACCGGTCCATTTTGTGTTTTACTAGCTAGCGGAGCTTACGTCGCCTGCCTGCAAACATGCGCTGCGGTCAAGTTTTGTAAATAATGCCACATGGCCACTTTCATTCGCGTTTTCCGTGATTCAGCTGCGTGAAATGTATTACAATTTATGAATGTAATGATCCCAAACTTAAGACATTTTTTGCCGTTTATGGGCATCTTTACTCTCCGCCATCGCGCCAAATAAATTCAAAATGTATCACGCGCTAGTGGTGTGCTTCGCATAAGTGCTTCCGTGCTTCCAAAACGGTCCGTGTGGAAAAGTCAGATCTCTGCGCGTATTGTGCGCGTCATAGGAATTTACCGAGGCTTCGAGGCAGAGTTTTTGCCTCGAGCATTTTTTGTAATCGAGTTAATCGAGTAACTCGACGAATCGTTTCAGCCCTAGTCCATAGAGACCGGGGTCTATGGAGAAAGGTCCATAGAGACCAGGGTCATGGAGACCAGGGTCCATGGAGACCAGGGTCATAGAGACCAGGGTCCATGGAGACCAGGGTCATAGAGACCGGGGTCTATGGAGAAAGGTCCATAGAGACCAGGGTCCAGGGAGACCAGGGTCATGGAGACCAGGGTCATGGAGACCAGGGTCCATGGAGACCAGGGTCATGGAGACCAGGGTCATGGAGACCAGGGTCCATGGAGACCAGGGTCATAGAGACCAGGGTCATGGAGACCAGGGTCCATGGAGACCAGGGTCCACAGACGTGGTTTTGCTCTTGGTCACGCTGATAGACCTGCTCCTCATGTGAAGACGCTGTCTGTGTGCATCATGGGAAGTGTAGTATCCAGTGTCCTGATATTTACAGCTCTGTTTCTGGTTTTATAACATGGTTCTAAAGTCTCCTTTGTTCTCTGCAGGAATGAACTGAAGCTAACCGAGCTCACCTGGTTCCCCCACAGGTTGAGGACCATCAGGTTAGAGAGCTGGGCCAACTGAGGAGGAACCACCTTCAGACTGTTGAGAGACAAGTTCAGCTTCTGCAGCTCCAACAGCTCCCACAGTTCATCAGGGACATCCTGCACAGAAGGAGATGAAGAAGAAGAAGAAGAAGAAGAAGAGGAAGAAGAAGAAGAAGAAGACACAGGGTCCAGGAGATGAGGTTTGTTGTTGGTTTCATCTCCAACACCAGACTCCACTTAGTCTGATTCAGCAGTCCCTCCTCACCGTCCTCACCTTTGACCAACTCTGTGTTTAGTTCTACTTCCTGTGGAGTTAGTCTTTCATTCTCCAGACCATCACAGATTCATTCAATTCAATTCAATTCAGTTTTATTCAGACACAGCAGCAAACATTGTCTACAGTAACAGCACAGAATAGCATGACTAGTAGTAGATAGGAAATTAGAGGACAAGAGCTCTGAGCCAGAGAAAAGAAAGTGGAGGATGAGGCAGGGGACAGAGAAGGAGGACATGTCCTCAGTGCATTGTCCCCCAGCAGCCTAGGCCTATAGCAGCATAACTAAGGGATGGTTTAGTCCAGCTCTAACTATAAGCTTGATCTAAAAGGAAAGTCTTAAGCCTGACCTTAAAAGTAGAGAGAGTGTCTGCTTCCTGAACCCAAACTGGGAGCTGGTTCCACAGGAGAGGAGCCTGATAGCTGAAAGCTCTACCTCCCATTCTACTCTTTGAAATTCTAGGAACCACAAGTAGGCCTGCACTTTCAGACCGAAGTGATCTGTTGGGATGATATGGTACAATGAGGTCTTTAAGATATGATGGAGCTAGGCCTTTGAGGGCCTTGTATGTAAGGAGGAGGATTTTAAATTCTATTCTAGACTTTAAGGGGAGCCAGTGAAGAGAAGCTAAAACTGGAGTAATATGATCTCTCTGGTTAATTCCTGTCAATGCTCTTGCTGCAGCATTTTAAATCAGTTGGAGGCTTTTTAAAGAGTTATTTGGATCCAGACAGTAATGAATTACAATAATCCAGTCTGGAAGACACAAATGCATGAACTAGTTTCTCAGCGTCACTCTGAGACAGCTTTTTAAGCTAACTCTGTTCTAAACGTCTCTCAGAGTTCATTTTTACTTTTTAAAGCTTAAACACGTTCCTGTGGTTTTCTGAGCATATTCTAACATAAACAAGTATTTATTTTAACTTAACTTTAACTTTTAACTTTGAACATTTCTTCTTAGTTCATTCAACAATGTTTAGTCCATGGCCATGTAGAGACAGAAATGACTGTAAATAAGATAAATAATATGAGTCTGTTTAGTTTGTTTAATAAAAGAACCAGGTGTAGACCGTTCTATAGGAAGGTAACCTTAAATGACTTGTGTTGTGAACTGGTGCCGTATAGAAAATAAAATTAACTTGATCTTCAGATAAGGAGACACACTGTAATGTTGGAGAACTTCTCTTGAAGTCATCTCAGCCTCTGACCCAAGAGGCTGAGATGAAAGCTTGTTGACCTGGATCCACTGTCACCTGTCCCTCACTAACATCCAGATCCAGTCAAACATGGAGGAGCGTCTTTGTTTTTATTAGTCTGGAAGAAATGATGAGACTGTGAGGAGAAAGAGACGAAATCTGGAACAAAGACCTAAGACGTCGTAAACACACACACACGGTTGTACAGCTATCTTAGTGAGGACATTCATTGACATAACTCATGCTTGGTGCTGGATATGAGATCTATGATAAAAAGGGTTTTAATGTGGAACTGAGCTACTGTGACCAAGCAGTTTACCTTGTGGATGTCCAACCATAACCTGTAACCTTTACACTTTACCACACACACATGAATACATGGATAGTAAGAGAGAAGAAGGTAGAAGACAGGAGCTCAGTGCATCATGGGAAGTCCCCCAGGAGTCTACATCTATCATGTTTGGTTTGATTGGTCGGTTTAAGCTCCTTTCTGAGTCTATTTGTATGGTTTATACCAGGGCTTGTACAGATTAGCCAACTCCTCTGCTGTGCTATGACTCTTTCAGCATCATGTGGACTAGTCTATGATCACATGACCATACCAACATGGCTGCCGCCTAGCAGACAGGTGAGGAGCCCAGTGGGTCATTGGTTCTTCAAGTGTGTGGAAATACTTCACTAAAGATGAAGCCCATACTACTGTGACATGTCAATCCTGAAATACGTCAGCAAGTACTACTGCAAACAAAACATGCTAATGCTAACGCTAGCAGAGGAACGGTCCAAATCCTCTGGACAGCAGTCAGTTAACAACTTGACCAAACGTCCTGTGGTAACAGAGAGAAGGAGGCTGCACATCAACACTCTTTAGCTAGCTTTAAATAGCTGTTTTAATGAGAAACTCATGTGTGTGGGTCTCTAACATCTTGATTTGAAGCTGTGGTTAGAATCAGAAGCAAAGTGGGGATACCTTCAGTCCTCGGCGAGCCAGACTCAGGACGTTGTACCCAAACTGTTTGACGGTGAAGCGTCGGATTCTGTCTGCCGAAGTCAGATTGTCCTCCATCGCCACACTCCTGTTCTTCTCCTCCACCACCTCCTCCCGGCACATTGCTCCTCCCATTTCCTCCTCCTTGTTGTTCACAGCTCGGTCAATCACAGATGCTCAGGAACCCAACATCTGAGCCCAGATGTTCCTGTCCTAATGGAGCTGCTCCAGATGTGATCCAGACGTTAGTGAAGCCAGATGTTGTGTTGAGTTTGAGATGAACTCCTGGAAACAAGAACCCCATAATCAACATCACTTTAAATCATGTTCCACAGATTTTAGGATATGACATGAACCTTTACAGTCCAACGCTCTTCATCTGACTCTGTGTGAACTGATTCAGTCTGATCCAGTTTAAAGAGTCTTGTTTTTCTACCTATTAGGACTCAGAGTGGTTTACAGTCACAGGTTCATCCACCAATTCAGTCACACTGACTAGGGCCAAGCACTGGGAGCAAGTAGCGGTTCAGTGCTTTGTTCAAGGACATGTCAGCGTGTGGGACGTCCCAGGGTTTGAACCGCTAACCTGAGGGTTTGTCTCTGAGATGTTACTGCTGAGATGAAAGTAAAGACAGAAACTTCCTCCATTTACAAATACATTCAGTAAAGTTGTTCTGGAGTTTCTCAGATTGGAACTGATTCTGCACCATGTGGGCGGGGCTTAATGTGGGGATGGACAGAAGAGTAACGGTAGTCATACACGTCTCTGATTAGTTTATATGTCTCTGATTGGTTGGAGGACTATCCAGGTGATGTCATCATATTCCATCAGAAATGAACCCACCTCACAAACCTCTGCCACGTCTCTACAGACGTCAACTACTGGGGGACGAGTGATTACAGAGAGAGAGAGGCTGGTCTATTTGAGGACGAGCAAAGAACAGATACACACACTGAAACACACACTGAAACACAGCTGTTACTGTCAGTTCAGACCTACGCACTGTTTACAGGTAGTTTACAATAGTGTACAGGTAGTTTACAGTTAGTTTACAGGTTGTTTACAGTTAGTTTACAGTTAGTTTACAGGTTGTTTACAGTTAGTTTACAGGTTGTTTACAGTTAGTTTACAGGTAGTTTACAGGTTGTTTACAGTTAGTTTACAGGTTGTTTACAGTTAGTTAACAGGTTGTTTACAGGTAGTTTACAGGTTGTTTACAGTTAGTTTACAGTTAGTTTACAGGTTGTTTACAGTTAGTTTACAGGTTGTTTACAGGTTGTTTACAGTTAGTTTACAGGTTGTTTACAGGTTGTTTACAGGTTGTTTACAGTTAGTTTACAGGTTGTTTACAGGTTGTTTACAGTTAGTTTACAGGTTGTTTACAGGTTGTTTACAGTTAGTTTACAGGTTGTTTACAGGTTGTTTACAGTTAGTTTACAGGTTGTTTACAGGTTGTTTACAGGTTGTTTACAGGTAGTTTACAGTTATTTCACAGGTTGTTTACAGTTAGTTTACAGGTTGTTTACAGGTTGTTTACAGTTATTTCACAGGTTGTTTACAGTTAGTTTACAGGTTGTTTACAGTTAGTTTACAGGTTGTTTACAGGTTGTTTACAGTTAGTTTACAGGTTGTTTACAGGTTGTTTACAGGTAGTTTACAGGTTGTTTACAGTTAGTTTACAGTTAGTTTGCAGGTTGTTTACAGTTAGTTTACAGGTAGTTTACAGGTTGTTTACAGGTTGTTTACAGTTAGTTTACAGGTTGTTTATAGGTTGTTTACAGGTTGTTTACAGTTCGTTTACAGGTTGTTTACAGGTTGTTTACAGTTAGTTTACAGGTTGTTTACAGGTTGTTTACAGGTTGTTTACAGGTAGTTTACAGTTAGTTTACAGGTTGTTTACAGGTTGTTTACAGTTACTTCACAGGTTGTTTACAGTTAGTTTACAGGTTGTTTACAGGTTGTTTACAGGTTGTTTACAGGTTGTTTACAGGTAGTTTACAGTTAGTTTACAGGTTGTTTACAGGTTGTTTACAGTTACTTCACAGGTTGTTTACAGTTAGTTTACAGGTTGTTTACAGTTAGTTTACAGGTTGTTTATAGGTTGTTTACAGGTTGTTTACAGTTCGTTTACAGGTTGTTTACAGGTTGTTTACAGTTAGTTTACAGGTTGTTTACAGGTTGTTTACAGGTTGTTTACAGGTTGTTTACAGTTACTTCACAGGTTGTTTACAGTTAGTTTACAGGTTGTTTACAGGTTGTTTACAGGTTGTTTACAGTTAGTTTACAGGTTGTTGTTAACCAAATACAGACAGACAGAGAAGTGTGTGTGTTTGTTTTTTAAACAACAACATGAGAAGAGTGGGAACGTGCGGCAGCTTAAATCTCATTGGTCCTTAGAAAATTTAATTCATGCTTTTCTGTTCCTTGCTCCTTTGAACTGGTTCAGACTAGAATGGACCAGTGGTCCACTTCATTGGGGACACCTGGAACCAGATCCAGTCCAGCTAAGCCCACACATTAGCACCTCGCTGTCATTGGGTGACCGGACACACAAACAAACTAATATTAACCTCGAGACCAGAACATGCAAACTCCTCACAGAAAGGAGGGTTCTAACCAGAACCCAGAACCTAGACCCGTCCTGCTGAACACCTCACACCACCGGTCCTCTTTCTATTTGTTGTTGGAAACTGGATTCCTGGAGGTGGACTCGTCTTTATTCATGAAAACCTCAGAGCTACAGTTTCCTAATGAAGACGTTCAGACGACACAGTTTAATGAAGACTTACTTCAGAGGAGGACGAGGAATCCAAAGGAAGAAGAAGTCACAAAATACTAAGAGGCAGGAAACACCAACGAGGAAGAACGAGGAACTAGATACATGGATGAGTGAGGACAAACTGACGGAGGACGAGGGGACAGACGGGACTAAATATAGACCAGGGCACAGGTGAGACTAGAGAGGGAGGAACCAATCACTACGACGGAACTAAAGACAAGACAGGAAACATCAGAAAGTTTCAAAATAAAATCACAGAAAAACTTGAAGACACAAAATCATCAGCTGATCCCTTCCAGACTGGAACAAAGGTGGACGATGTCCAACTAGTCCTGGATTGAACCGGTTATCAGCATTAGTAAGACTAGGATCAGGGTCTGGAATCTGGACTGTCCTACCTTTATCACAGTCAGTGAACTCACCACAGAACCTGGTATATCCTACCTTTATCACAGTCAGTGAACTCACCACAGACTGGTCAGGATGTGTGTATTTCCTAGAAACGTTTAGAGGTCCCTGAAGTACCCCTTAACTGATCTATCTGGTAAACCCCTGAACTACCCACTGGATGTGTGTATTTACTAGGAGAAGCAGCTACTCAGTGGATCCGTCTATCTCCTGGAAGCTTCCCTGTGATTCTCTGAATAGACTCTGATGTTGATGAGCTGTAGTTCCTGTAGAGGCCACCAGACGGTGCTGTTTCCTCGTCCACTCTCAGAGTGGATTTGTTTGATATCTGATGAGAAACCTCTTCCAGCTCACGTCACCTTCACATTTGACGAACTGATGAATTTCTTTGTGGAACCTCGTTCTCTCTGCTCTGATTATTATCAGACGGCTGTGACTCAGTAGGTGGACAGGGTTGTCCTCAAACCAGAGGGGTTTGATAGCCGACAGTGCCACATGCTGAAGTGTCCTTGAGCAAGACACTGAAGCCGCAGTTGCTCCCAGTGCATGTCAGTGCATGTGTGAGTGAATGGGTCACACATTGTACCAGTAGGTAGAAAACAAGACCATTTAATAAATTATTATTATTATTATTTTATTCTGCAGTAACCAGATAAATGTTCACTTTCTGTTTCTCTCCAAACTCCTGAAAACCAGGAACTTGAATGACTGGCACAAAGAGATGAATTTCTGGAGAATTCATTATTGTTCAGTCTGTTCACTGCTGAGCTCGGTTGGTTCTACCTTCCTTTGAACTTCTAGTAAGATTCTGTGACTTCAACAGAGCCGAGATGACGAAGGTGGACCTCAAGAACATCCTGGACGACCTAACAGATGAGGAGTTCAACCTCTTCAAGTGGCACCTGAAGGACAAACAGTTCAGGGACATTACCCCCATCAAGGTGAACGTGCTGTCAAATGCCAATAGGCCTGACACGGTGGACCTGATGGTGCAGAAGTATGAGTTTGATGGAACGGTGGAGGTGATGATCAGCATCATGAAGAAGATGAGTAGGAACGACCTGGCGAAGCAGCTGATGGAGCTCAGACCAGGAACACGAGGTCAGTGTGAACTCATCCCTCTCTGACCTGACAGTCACTCACTTCCTCCACAATAGTTTCAGCCACTAGAGGGAGACACTGGAAACCAGAAAAAACTGTTTATGTGTAAGACGGAATAATAATTAATGATCAGCTCAATGATTTAAACTTCTAATTGCAGAAGACTCACAGACTCAAACTAAAACCTCTGCTCTTGTTGCTCCTCCAGGTCCAGCAGAGACTCCCAGCGTCTCTCCACAGACTCCTGATCTAAAGTGATCATCGAGGATGAGATGGATTTGGTCCAGACATCCAGGGTAGACAAAGCTTGAGAGGTGATTGATTTGGTAGCTTTTATATGTTAGCCTTTCTCTGTATGAATCAAGCTGTTTGTCAATAAATAAACAGGATGATGAGTTCTGAGGCTGTTTGTTACTGAGTCACTTGTTTCCATGACAATTAATAAGTGAACACTAGATTCAGTAGAGAGCGGTAGCAGAGCAGACAGCAGGGGGCGCTGCAGGTTTGTGGATCAGAGACGTCGGCCATCTTTGTTTACAGCATCAATAAAAATCACCGAAACAGCTGAACTTCATTTAGAGTCAGATTAAATGTGACTCGTTTTTAGCTTAGCTTAGCACAGATTAGCTTAGCAATTACAAAATGATTTAAAGTCTGAAGGTTCTCAGTCATCCAGGTCATGGTATATCCAACAAAGGTTCAAAAAGGCAACTGGACTTTTTAGAGACGTTTCATCCGAGTATCTTCTTCAGTTCTAGGGGACTGGTGAACGTCTGAGGTTTAAATAACCTGCTTGTTATGCTAATAACCAGCTAATTACATTAACACTTCCCTATGAATGGTTCTCTAATGGCTCTGTGGAGAATTTAAACTTCAAACTTCCCACCAGTCCCCGAGAACTGAAGAAGCTACTCAGATGAAACGTCTTCTCTAAAACGCTTCAAGTCCAGTTGCCTTTTTTGAACCTTTTTTGGATAAAATTATTTAAACTTCATAGCTTCACTCAGTCCTTTAACCAGGTAACAAGATAGAACATTTTCAGGTGTATGGTTCTTTGGGAGAACACGATTGTATAAAAACTGTTTGCAGCATCTGGTGGACGCCAGAGGAACTGCAGCTCCAACATGGACCCCTCTTTAAAATCTATTACTGGACTTCCGGCGGACCACCTGCAAGATGGCTGCACAATAAAACCTCTCCCGACCAACCCCGACGAGAAAGCTCCGAGATACCCCGAAAATCGGCTATTTTTCCATTAAAGTTATTACTGCATGAAAGGGGTACTTAATGGCAACCAGAAAGAAAAACATAACGCAACAAGAAAAACAGGACGAGATAAAACGCCAGCGCAACGCAAAGGCTAACGTGAGTGCTAACGCTAACAAGCTAACAGAAGAAACCACGCAAACAATGTCTGACGGCGAGAGCGTACACTTGGAAACAATCCTGCATGAGCTGAGAGGTTTTCGGCAGGATAACAAGGAGCAGTTGGAAGAAATTAAGGAAGAAATTGTGAAAACAAACAGCAGACTGGACGAGGCTGAAGACAGAATAACAAAAGCGGAGGAGAGAATGCAAAATACAGAGGACGTCCTGAAAGAAATGCTCAAACTCCAAACCAAACTGGATGAAAAAATAACTGACCAAGAAAGCCGATCCAGGCGGGATAATGTAAGGATATATGGCGTACCAGAGGGAACAGAAAAAGAGGCCTCGTCCATGATTTCCTTTGTGGAAAAGTTGCTCCTGGAAAACCTGGACGTACCCGCGGATATGCCGCTGCAAATCGAGAGAGCCCATCGCGCGCTCGGGCAGCAGCCACCGGAGGGTGCACAGCCAAGATCCATACTTATTAAATTCCTCAGTTTCAGAACTAAGGAAACAATACTCCGCCTGGCATGGCAAAAGAAAGGTTTCATATGGCACGGGAAGCAGATAAACCTGGATAACGACTACGCCCCACGTATTTTACAAAAGCGCCGGGAATACGCGGAAATACGGAAGGTTTTGAAAGATAAACAAATCCCCTTCAACACCCTCTACCCGGCCAAGCTTAAGGTCCGACATGCTGATGGAATCCGAGTATACGAGACGGCGGGGGAGGCTTCGCAAGACCTGTCAAGGAGGGGACTCCCGGTTGAAGTCATCAAGCCCGCGGAGACGCTCATGGACCAGCTACGGCAGATGTCCTGGGAGAGACCCCGCCGACGCAATAATAGACGGGCAACTCACATCAGAAGAGGGCTTTAAAGAAAGACTGCAAGCCTTCAGAAGAGAGCCATCTACGCAGTAAAAGATCGGACACTAGTCCCTCTTATCCGGCTCTGTAGGTAACAAAAACATTTAATGTACTCGCCACGAAAAGCTTGAAATTTATGAAAGTTCTGTTTAAAAAAAAAAAAAAAAAAAAAAGCCAAAGAAGTAACGGGACATTTGGTCGCAACTATCTTCAACAAGGGCCCTCTCAATCTGACCCGAAAGAGGGGCTTTCCCTTGAAGCCTTACGTAAAAGGCTCAAGCAGGGTCTTAAAAAGGACCCCTATGTTGGAAGGTACCAAGGACAGTTATGTCCTTTTTCTGTTATTATGCTTCTTTTATTCTATGTTAACCAGATGTGTTGTTGTTTATTCTCCATTTGTTCTTATGGAGAGGGGAATGCTTTTCGAATCCATGAGTGTGAAAACAAGCTTGACCAGTTAAATGCAAGATAGTCCAATAAGAATAATTTCTTTTAATGTCAACGGGATGCTTAATCCAGTCAAGAGAGGGAAAATTGTATCAAAATTGAAGAGGGACAAAATTCAGATAGGTTTTCTCCAAGAAACTCACCTCAAGGAAATTGAACATAACAAATTAAATAAAATGGGCTTTAAGCATGTATACTCATCCTCTTACAAATCAGGTCACAGAAGGGGAGTGGCTATTCTGATAGCAAATGCTGTAAATTATGAACCCCTCTCTGAATTTAGAGATAAAGAGGGGAGATATATTCTGTTAATTGGTAAAGTGGAAGGAATCTTAGTAAGTTTGCTTAATGTATATGCTCCCCCAGGCAGTGGATGGTCATTTTACAGACAAATAATTGAATTAATGACATCAAAAGGTCAGGGGATTGTCATTTGTGGGGGTGACTTAAATACACGTTTAAATCCAAAACTAGATTCTTCAAGGGGGAACCCAGACTCCAGCGGTGTCAATAAAAAGATAAAGAATTTGATGAAAGAAACCGGTATTATAGACGTATGGAGAGAAATATATCCGTCCAGTCGAGACTATACTCATTACTCATCCCCCCATGGCACATACTCTAGGATAGATTATTTTTTAATCTTTAAAAAAGATCTCCATAGAGTAACGCAATGTGATATTGGTCCAATCGCTCTGTCAGACCACAGTCCCATATTTATGTCAATAAACTTTAACAATAAACCGAGGACGACCCTGTGGAGATTAAACTCAAATGTCTTAAACAATTTACAAACCAAAAATAAATTAGAAAAGGAAATCAAAGTATATCTTGAACTTAACGACAATGGAGAGGTTAAGCCGCCCGTGCTTTGGGATGCACTCAAAGCTGTAATTAGGGGGAGAATAATTTCCATTACTTCTCACGAGAAAAAACTTAAACAACAAAGGCTTAAGAATCTAGAAGACAGATTAAAGCAGTTACAGAAAACTCATCAAGAAACCTTAGATCCAGAAATTTGTTCAGACATTAAGAAAACAAAGAATGAAATAGACGACATAAACACACAAGAAATTCAGAAGAAAATGTTGTTTACAAGGCAACGTTACTATGAAGTAGGAGGTAAATCTTTGAAGCTTCTGTCTTATAGATTACGAAAACAACAAGCGGAATATACTATACATAAGATTCGAAACCCTGAATCAGGGAAAATTGAGACAAGCCTAGATAAAATAAAAGAAAGTTTTGAGAGGTACTATAAATCCTTATACTCCCAAACCCAAACAGATGACGACCCCCGGATTGACACTTTCCTGGCTACAGTGAATCTACCCTCCATTACTGAGGAACAAAACCAAAGATTGATTGCAGAAATAAGGAAAGAGGAGCTGCACTCAGCAATTAGGAGACTTAAAACAGGAAAGTCACCGGGCCCGGACGGCTTTGGCCCGGATTGGTATAAATCAATGCAAGAACACCTAAGTGACACCCTATTAAAAACCTTTAACTTTGTGCTAAAAGAGAGAGAAATCCCGCTCTCCTGGAGAGATGCGACCATTTCGGTCATACCAAAAGACGGAAAAGACAAAATGGAATGCGGTAACTATCGTCCCATCAGTGTATTAAATGTTGACTATAAACTGTTTACGTCAATATTGAGCAAGAGAATTGAAAACATCCTACCAGAGCTCATTCACTTGGATCAAACAGGTTTTATTCGTCAAAGACAAACGCAAGACAACATTAGGAGAACCCTACACATCATTAAACATGTCATACACCACAATACTGAAGCAGCTATACTGAGTTTAGATGCAGAGAAGGCATTTGACTCTGTCAAATGGTCCTTCTTATATAAAGTATTAGCGAAATTCGGCTTCCACAGATCTATCATCGACACATTCAGAGCACTATATGAGAGACCATCTGCAAGGATAAAAATTAACGGTGACTTAACAAATTCTTTTATTCTAAAACGAGGAACAAGACAAGGATGCTGTGCTTCCCCCCTCCTCTTTGCCTTGTTTATAGAGCCTTTAAGCCAATATATACGTCAAAATATAGATATTAAAGGAATAGACATGCCAACAGGGGAACACAAATTGGCTCTATTTGCGGACGACGTGTTAATTTACTTAATGCAGCCCACACAGTCGCTTCCCAAACTCATGGATACCCTGAATAAATATGAATCACTCTCAGGCTATAAACTTAATATACAAAAGACTCAAATAATGATATTTAATTATGATCCACCAAAACACATTAGAAATAGATTCAAATTGAAATGGGACACTGAATCAATAAGGTACCTGGGAATCAGTCTTCCTAAAGACACATCAAAACTATACGATCTCAATTATGGACCAATAAATGCAAAAATAAAATTAGATCTATCAAGATGGAATGTAATCCCATTTCTGAATTTAGGAGCTAGGGTAGAATCCATCAGAATAAACATTTTACCAAGATTATTATATCTTTTCCAGACCCTGCCAATTAACATCCCACCTAAACAGTTTGTAGAGTGGGATAAACTGATATCCAGATACTTGTGGCAAGGGAAAAAACCTAGAATCAAATATAAAACCCTGCAACTAAAGAAGGACTGTGGTGGAATGGCCCTCCCATGTCTTCAAATATACTATTATGCAGCTCAATTAAGGCCCCTACTTTGTTTATGTACCCAGGCATATTCAGCAAGGTGGAAGGAGATTGAAAATCTGTTGGCAGAAGGGATCCCACTAGAAGCAATTTTAACAGATGAGGAACTACAAAAAAAAATTGCCAACAAGGGTAACCAGTGGCTCAACTTATCACTAAAAATATGGCAGGAAACTATAAAACTATGTAAATTAGAAGTTTCTGCAAAATTGTTAAGATGGTGTGCCTATGATTCAAACTTTTTGCCAAACAAATCTGATGACAGATTCAAAAAATGGACTACAAAAGGTCTTACTAGCTACTACACATTTGTCCACAAGGGGGTGTTCCAAAGCTTTGGATCCCTACAGGAAAAACATGACCTGGAAAAGAGCGATTTTTTTAGGTACCTTCAAGTACGACACTATTTCGCTCAGAACCTGAACACTACTATGAATGCAGAAGAATCAGGTATCCTAAAACTATTTCTGTCGGCATCCAAATCCACGACTTGCAGCAATATCATCTCCAGGATGTACAAAGGTATTCTTCAATGTAAATCAGATAACTCACTCTATATAAAAAATAAATGGGAGAAAGAGGGCAATTTTAACATCTCAGAGGAGAGTTGGCAAAGAGTGTGTGCAACACAGTGGAGTTCAACTAGTTCGTCCACGTGGCGCGAATTCTGCTGGAAAAATATTGTACGATTCTTTATTACTCCACAGCAAAAAGCACATTTTGGAGATGGCAGCAGCTGTTGGAGGCTCTGTGGGGAAAACAATGCCAACCACTTTCACATATTTTGGAGTTGCCAGGTTCTTGTCCCCTACTGGCAAGAAATACATAAACATGTTAATAATGTATTTGGTAGTAATATTCCTCTTAGATGTGATACTATTTACATGGGCGACATCCAATTAGATAGAGGGAGTAATAATGACAAGAAACTTGCTCATATACTCCTGGCAGCAAGTAAAAAGGCTGTCACGAGGAGATGGCTAAAACCAGACCCACCTACTATTGGAGAGTGGATAGAAATAATACATGATATTTATATTATGGAACGACTATCATTCTCCCTCAGGACCCAAAAAGAAAAGTTTTACCTGATCTGGTCCAAGTGGACGGAGTATATCAAACCAGTTAGAGCAGATTTTAAATGGACTTGACCATATGTTCTGAAACGATGTTGACATAATTAACAGATGTACGTACTAGACACAACAGGGAGTGTAAGTACGGACATCAATAAGAAAAGATGTGTATGTAACTTTCTGTTTGATCTAATTATATGTATGCATGTATATTGATATGAGCTCGGATGGACCATGGAATGAGGAGCTTCCCCTGTTCGACTGTGTTTAGTTAGTTATGTTATTGTTAAAAAAAAAAAAAACCAAAAACTCTGGATGGGCAACATTTGGACAACAGTAGTACAGCTGTAACAGTGTGAAATTATATGTATTTGTATTAAGAATGTATTTGCCAAAATAAAAAATTTAAAAAAAAAATAAAATCTATTACTGCTCCTCCTCCTCCCCATGTACCCCCCCCCCTCCTTTTCTTATTATTTTAGTCATGTGTACACACACCTGCACATTTAACAAACATTTAACAAATTTAAAATCTGTACATTTATGATTCTAGACATGTCCATAAAGGTTTAAGGTTTTATTTGTCGCGTGCACAGTTATATAGTACAATGCACAGTGAAATATTTTCTTGTTACTGCAGCCATTAGTAAAAAATATAAGTACACACAAGGTAAACAATGAAAGTGTAAATGTACGCCGATGAAAACAGAATAATATAAACTGTAATACAGAATAAAACAAACACAAACAAACTAATATTAACCTCGAGACCAGAACATGCAGCTCCTCACAGAAAGGAGGGTTCTAACCAGAACCCAGAACCTAGACCTGTCCTGCTGAACACCTCACACCACCGGTCCTCTTTCTATTTGTTGTTGGAAACTGGATTCCTGGACGTGGACTCGTCTTTATTTCTGACACAACATCATCAACTGATTCCTTCCTGGAGCAAAGTCCTAGTCCTGGATTGAAGCGGTTATCAGCATTAGTAAGACCAGGGTCAGGGTCTGGGTCAGGGTCTGGAGACTGGACTGTCCTACCTTTATCACAGAAAGGTGCTGCATGAAAACAAGACCATTTAATAAACAATTATTATTTTATTCTGCAGTAACCAGATAAATGTTCACTTTCTGTTTCTTTTCAAATTCCTGAGCAGTTTGTGGTTACCAGTCAACCTGTTAGACAACTTCTGTCACATGTCCCCTGCTCTGGTTGGACACTTTTCGGTCACATGATCATCTTGGAACTTGAATGACTGGCACAAAGAGATGAATTTCTGGAGAATTCATTATTGTTCAGTCTGTTCACTGCTGAGCTTGGTTGGTTCTACCTTCCCCTGAACTTCTAGTAAGATTCTGTGACTTCAACAGAGCCGAGATGACGGAGATGGACCTCAAGAACATCCTGGACGACCTAAAAGACAAAGACTTCGAACTCTTCAAGTGGCACCTGAAGAAAGAACCGTACAGGGACATTACCCCCATCAAGGTGAATGAGCTGTCGAATGCCGAGAGGCTCGACACGGTGGACCTGATGGTGCAGAAGTATGAGTTTGATGGAACGGTGGAGGTGATGATCAGCATCATGAAGAAGATGAGTAGGAACGACCTGGCGAAGCAGCTGATGAAGCTCAGACCAGGAACACGAGGTCAGTGTGAACTCATCCCTCTCTGACCTGACAGTCACTCACTTCCTCCACAATAGTTTCAGCCACTAGAGGGAGACACTGGAAACCAGAAAAAACAGTTTATGTGTAAGACGTTAAATCAAAGGAGTCTCTTTTCTCTGGGAATGATAATTAATGATCAGCTCAATGATTTAAACTTCTAATTGCAGAAGACACAGACTCAAACTAAAACCTCTGCTCTTGTTGCTCCTCCAGGTCCAGCAGAGACTCCCAGCGTCTCTCCACAGACTCACGGTGTTTCGGCCGAGGCCAAGCTGGCGTCTGTCCGGACACAGTTTGTGGATCGAGTGTCAGTGCCGGTTCTACATAAGGTGCTGGATCGACTCCTGGACGACAGAGTGATCATCGAGGATGAGATAGATCTGGTGCAGACGTCCAGGGCAGACAAAGCTCGAGAGGTGATTGATTTGGTGCGGAGGAAGGGCTCCTCGGCCAGCTCAGCTCTGATCACCGCCCTCTGTGAGGTGGATCCATGTCTGTCAAAGGAGCTGCAGTTAATGTGAAGAATCTGTCAACACGTCTTTTACTTTTAGATCCTAATCAGTTTCTTAGGACAAGAGGAATAAAGAGTGATTAGCTTCTAGCTGCATACTGTAACTACTACTACTAGCTGTTAGCTGCTGGCTGGTTCTAATGTCTCTTCTATATGTTAGCTTCTATATGTTAGCTTCTCTCTGTTAGCTTCTATATGTTAGCTTCTATATGTTAGCTTCTATATGTTAGCTTCTCTCTGTTAGCTTCTATATGTTAGCTTCTCTCTGTTAGCTTCTCTCTGTTAGCTTCTATATGTTAGCTTCTCTCTGTTGGCTTCTCTCTGTTAGCTTCTATATGTTAGCTTCTATATGTTAGCTTTTCTCTGTTAGCTTCTCTCTGTTAGCTTCTCTCTGTTAGCTTCTATATGTTAGCTTCTCTCTGTTAGCTTCTCTCTGTTAGCTTCTCTCTGTTAGCTTCCTGTGCTAATTAGTTACAGTTTATAAAGAATGAAGCTGTTTGTCAATAAATAAACAGGATGATGAGTTCTGAGGCTGTTTGCTACTGAGTCACTTGTTTCCATGACAATTAATAAGTGAATCTTGGCTGCTATAGGCCTAGGCTGCTGGGGGACAATGCACTGAGGACATGTCCTCCTTCTTTCTTCTCTCTCCTCTGTCTCATCCTCCACTTTCTTTTCTCTGGCTCAGAGCTCTTGTCCTCTAGTTTCCTATCTTCTACTAGTCATGCTGTTCTATTCTATGACTGTAGACAATGTTTACTGCTGTGTGTCTTTCTTCTGTCTGGCCTCAGGCAGATGCTTCCTCCATATGAGCTGCTTCTGCTTCTGCTTCTGCTTCTGCTCCAGGTTTCTTCCTGTTAAAGGGAGTTCTTCCTGCCACCGTCTCCTTCAGGCTGCTCTGGAGGTTTGAGGCCGGGTCTTGTAAAGCGTCTTGAGACGATTTGTTTTGTTATTGCCACTATAGAAATAAAACTGAACATTTGATTCAGTAGAGAGCGGTAGCAGAGCAGACAGCAGGGGGCGCTGCAGGTTTGTGGATCAGAGACGTCGGCCATCTTTGTTTACAGCATCAATAAAAATCACCGAAACAGCTGAACTTCATTTAGAGTCAGATTAAATGTGACTCGTTTTTAGCTTAGCTTAGCACAGATTAGCTTAGCAATTACAAAATGATTTAAAGTCTGTGAAGGTTCTCAGTCATCCAGGTCATGGTATATCCAACAAAGGTTCAAAAAGGCAACTGGACTTTTTAGAGACGTTTCATCCGAGTATCTTCTAATTTAAACTTCATAGCTTCACTCAGTCCTTTAACCAGGTAACAAGATAGAACATTTTCAGGTGTATGGTTCTTTGGGAGAACACGATTGTATAAAAACTGTTTGCAGCATCTGGTGGACGCCAGAGGAACTGCAGCTCCAACATGGACCCCTCTTTAAAATCTATTACTGCTCCTCCTTCACCACCGCCTCCCATTGCTCTTTTTTCTTCTATCCTGTTTATTTTTTTCACTGACGGTGGGATTTACGACGCAGCTGCCATCACGTGAACGCAGCACCAACACCGTGGCTCTCTCCGGTTACAGGGACAGTGTCAGCTGTGTTTCTATTTTTTCCATCTCTCCCTCTGACCCGGAACTGCTCCGACAGAAAGACAGAGAGACAGAGACACAGACAGAGAGACACAGAGACAGAGAGAGACACAGAAAGAGACAGAGAGAGAGACATTTCTTCCATCAGACAATCCACCAGAGGACCGGAGGACGGCAGCATGTCCCTGCAGCTGCCTCCATGTGTGATTGACTGCGGGACTGGGTGAGGACACAGACACGTGCAGCCATGTCTTTCTGTCTCTGTGAGGACACTCGCTGACTAACCTTCAGTCACAAGGTCCTCACAGCAACAGAAGACACACACACATTTTATTTTTTAATTTTAACTTTTATTAAGTTGTAGGGACCTGGTACCTGACCTGGTATGATGCCTGGTACCGGACCTGGTATGATACCTGGTACCGGACCTGGTATGATACCTGGTACCTGACCTGGTATGATACCTGGTACCTGACCTGGTATGATGCCTGGTACCGGACCTGGTATGATACCTGGTACCGGACCTGGTATGATACCTGGTACCTGACCTGGTATGATGCCTGGTACCGGACCTGGTATGATACCTGGTACCTGACCTGGTATGATGCCTGGTACCGGACCTGGTACCAGACCTGGTATGATACCTGGACAGATGTCAGTGAAAGTCCATGTTTGGGCCCAGAACCAAGTGTTGGAACTCAATGAGTCACGTCCTTGTGTTTGCAGCTACACCAAGATCGGCTACGCAGGAAACACTGAGCCACAGTTCATCATGCCCTCCTGTAAGTGCCACGCTGCTTAGTACAAGGACAACAACAACACAACAACACAACAACGACACAACAACATTAACAACAACAACAACACAACAACACAACAACGACACAACAATATTAACAACAACAACAACACAACAACGACACAACAATATTAACAACAACACAACAACGACACAACATTAACAACCACAACAACAACAACACAACAACGACACAACAACATTAACAACAACAACAACAACACAACAACGACACAACATTAACAACAACAACAACACAACAACGACACAACAACATTAACAACCACAACAACATTAACAACCACAACAAGACTGAAAACAATAAACAGCAGCAGTGACTGTAGTTACCAGCTTTTAACCAATCAGAGCTCCTGGTTTCAGACTGTGTGGCTGCCTTTTGATCTCCCTGATGTATTGTTTCCTTTACATGTTCATGACGTCCTGCAGGCATCGCCATCAAGGAGTCGGCTGGTGTAGGAGATCAGGCCCAGAGAAGGCTCGTACGAGGAGTCGACGACCTGGACTTCTACATTGGAGACGAAGCCATAGACAAAGCCAACTATGCAACCAAGGTAGGAAGAGGAGGAGGAAGAGGAGGAGGAGGATGAGGAGGAGGAGAGGGCATCCTGCTGTGATCTTATGTCTCCTCCTCAGTGGCCTATCCGTCATGGGATGGTAGAAGACTGGGATCTGATGGAGAAGTTCATGGAGCAGATCATCTTCAAGTATCTGAGAGCTGAGCCTGAAGACCACAGCTTCCTGATGGTAGAGACCATGATACAGACCATGTGACCTGACCATGTGACCTGACCATGGTACAGACCATGTGACCTGACCATGTGACCTGACCATGTGACCTGACCATGGTACAGACCATGATACAGACCATGTGACCTGACCATGATACAGACCATGTGACCTGACCATGATACAGACCATGTGACCTGACCATGGTACAGACCATGTGACCAGACCATGTGACCTGACCATGACACAGACCATGTGACCTGACCATGGTACAGACCATGTGACCTGACCATGGTACAGACCATGTGACCTGACCATGACACAGACCATGTGACCTGACCATGTGACCTGACCATGGTACAGACCATGTGACCTGACCATGACACAGACCATGTGACCTGACCATGTGACCTGACCATGGTACAGACCATGTGACCTGACCATGATACAGACCATGTGACCTGACCATGACACAGACCATGTGACCTGACCATGGTACAGACCATGTGACCAGACCATGACACAGACCATGTGACCTGACCATGGTACAGACCATGTGACCTGACCATGGTACAGACCATGTGACCTGACCATGACACAGACCATGTGACCTGACCATGTGACCTGACCATGGTACAGACCATGTGACCTGACCATGACACAGACCGTGTGACCTGACCATGGTACAGACCATGTGACCTGACCATGTGACCTAACCATGTGACCTGACCGTGTGACCTGACCATGATACAGACCATGTGACCTGACCATGATACAGACCATGATACAGACCATGTGACCTGACCATGATACAGACCATGATACAGACCATGTGACCTGACCATGATACAGACCATGTGACCTGACCATGTGACCTGACCATGGTACAGACCATGTGACCTAACCATGGTACAGACCATGTGACCTGACCATGTGACCTGACCATGGTACAGACCATGTGACCTGACCATGATACAGACCATGTGACCTGACCATGGTACAGACCATGTGACCTGACCATGTGACCTGACCATGATACAGACCATGTGACCTGACCATGATACAGACCATGTGACCTGACCATGACACAGACCATGTGACCTGACCATGATACAGACCATGTGACCTGACCATGGTACAGACCATGTGACCTGACCATGTGACCTGACCATGTGACCTGACCATGTGACCTGACCATGGTACAGACCATGTGACCTGACCATGTGACCTGACCATGTGACCTGACTATGTGAGCTGACCATGTGACCTGACCATGATACAGACCATGTGACCTGACCATGTGACCTGACCATGGCACAGACCATGTGACCTGACCATGTGACCTGACCATGATACAGACCATGTGACCTGACCATGGCACAGACCATGTGACCTGACCATGTGACCTGACCATGTGACCTGACCATGATACAGACCATGTGACCTGACTATGTGACCTGACCATGTGACCTGACCATGGTACAGACCATGTGACCTGTGACCTGACCATGATACAGACCATGTGACCTGACCATGATACAGACCATGATACAGACCATGTGACCTGACCATGTGACCTGACCATGATACATACCATGTGACCTGACCATGTGACCTGACCATGGTACAGACCATGTGACCTGTGACCTGACCATGTGACCTGACCATGTGACCTAACCCATGGTCAGAGTTGACAGACTCATATCATCAGAGACGCCATTAAAGAGCCCAAACCAGGAGATTAGTGATAAAATGAACACAGGAAACAATAAAAGAAATGAGAGCAACATGTTTATCTTTGAGCTAGTTTTCAGAGGACGCATCCTCCCCACCCTTTAATAATGACACAGCTGAGACTATGTCCTCTCTAACAGCGTCTCTGTGTCTCTGTAGACAGAACCTCCTCTCAACACTCCAGAGAACAGAGAGTACCTGGCTGAGATCATGTTTGAGACCTTCAACATACCTGGACTCTACATCGCAGTACAGGTGAGACACAGACACGTAAGACACACATGAGACAGAGACGGGTGAGACAGACATGACTAAGCACCAGATGTCCTTAGACAGGTCCTTGAGGACGTGTAGTCTCAAGTGACGTATCCTCCATTAGGCCGTGCTGGCACTGGCGGCGTCCTGGACGTCCCGGCAGGTGGGACAGAGGACTCTGACCGGCATCGTCATCGACAGCGGAGACGGAGTGACGCACGCCATCCCTGTGGTGAGACAAACAACATGCCATAAACACTCTATGAAGACTCAGAGCTCACTGATTGGTCGACGTGGCGTCTGTCACAGGCTGAGGGCTACGTGATTGGCAGCTGTATAAGACACATCCCCATCGCAGGACGAGACGTCACCTTCTTCATCCAGCAGCTGCTCAGAGACAGAGAGGTCGGGATTCCTCCAGAGCAGTCGCTGGAGACGGCCAAGACCATCAAGGTAGATCCTCTCCTCCTCCTCCTTCTCATCTTCTCCTTTCCTCCTCTCTTCCTCTCCTCCTCCTCCTCCTCCTCCTCTCCTCCTCCTCCTCCTCCTCCTCCTCCTCTCTGCCTTCTCCTCCTCCTCCTCCTCCTCCTTCTCATCTTCTCCTATCCTCCCCTCTGCCTCCTCCTCCTCCTCCTCTTCCTCCTCCTTCTCCTCCTCCTCCTTCTCATCTTCTCCTCCTCCCCTCCTCCTCCTCCTCCTCCTCATCTCCTCCTCCTCCCCCTCCCCCTCCTCCTCCTCCTCCTTCTCATCTTCTTCTCCTCCTCCTCCTCCTCCTCCTCCTCCCCTCCTCCTCCTTCTCATCTTCTTCTCATCTTCTCCTCCTCCTCCTCCTCCCCATCTTCTCCTATCCTCCCCTCTGCCTCCTCCTCCTCCTCCTCTTCCTCCTCCTTCTCCTCCTCCTCCTTCTCATCTTCTCCTCCTCCTCCTCGTCCTCCTCCTCCTTCTCTCCTTCTCATCTTCTCCTCCTCCTCCTCCTCCTCCTCCTCCTCCTCCTCCTCCTCCTACAGGAGCGCTACTGTTACATCTGTCCTGACATTGTGAAGGAGTTCAGTAAGTACGACTCAGAACCAGGTCGGTGGATCAAGCGGTACCGAGGAGTAGACGCCGTCAGTCAGAGCTCGTTCCAGATCGACGTGGGCTACGAGCGTTTTCTGGGCCCAGAGATCTTCTTCCACCCTGAGGTGACTCCCGCCGCTGCGTCTCTTTCACTGAACGTTAAACTTCAGCTTTCAGACGTGAACGTGTGTTTTCCAGTTTGCTAACCCGGACTTCATGCAGCCCATCTCTGACGTGGTCGATGAGGTCATTCAGAGCTGTCCAATCGATGTGAGGAGGCCGCTCTACAAGGTGAGGTCATGATTGAGCCTTGGATATGAGCTAAAACTGTAGTCATGTGATCTCTGGTTAGTTCCTGTCAGTGCTTTTAGACTTTTAGAGGACACCACTCTTCTGTCTCTATTCTTTACAGAACATCGTGCTCTCTGGAGGATCCACCATGTTCAGAGACTTTGGGCGGCGGCTGCAGAGAGACGTGAAGAGAGCGGTGGACGCCCGGCTGAGACTGAGTGAGGAGCTGAGTGGAGGACGGATAAAGGTCTCTGTCCACACACGCTGCAGGTTCTACACAAACAGACTGACCATGTCGAATGACGTGAGCTAACGGTAGCTCTACCTAGCCGCTCAGCTAACGGTAGCTCTACCTAGCCGCTCAGCTAACGGTAGCTCTACCTAGCCGCTCAGCTAACGGTAGCTCTACCTAGCCTCTCAGCTAATAGTAGCTTTACCTAACAGCTCAGCTAACAGTAGTTCTACCTAGCTCTACCTAGCCGCTCAGCTAACGATAGGTCTATCTACCCTCTCAGCTAACAGTAGCTTTACCTAACAGCTCAGCTAACAGTAGTTCTACCCAGCTCTACCTAGCCGCTCAGCTAACGGTAGGTCTATCTAGCCTCTCAGCTAACAGTAGCTCTTCCTAGCGCCTCACAGTTGATCTGATGGAGATAAAACAGTAATGTAAGCTACAGACAGTAGCAGCGTTATGACTGATATGTGTTGTCTCTGATCGTATTGAGAGGAGGTAGACATTGACCTTTAAGTCACATGACTGGCATGCAGATAAACTGTGTCTGTGGTTTTGCAGCCGAAGCCGATGGAGGTTCAGGTCGTCACACATCACATGCAGCGTTATGCCGTCTGGTTTGGAGGCTCAATGCTGGCGTCCACGGTAACCACATAACCACACATGAACCAAACCAAAAAGTTTCTTCATAAAATAAAACCAGACTCCTCTTGTTTGTTTGTTGTCATGTTCTGCAGCCAGAGTTCTTCCAGGTGTGTCACTCAAAGAAAGACTACGATGAGATCGGCCCGAGCATCTGTCGGCACAACCCCGTGTTTGGCATCATGTCCTGATGGAAGTAGCGGCTACACAAGGCTAGCCTGTCAGCCTGTCAGCCTGTTAGCCTGTTAGCCTGTTGCCCCCTACATAGCCAGCCAGCTAGGCCTGTTCACCTGCTGTCTGCTAGCCACCAGCCACTTAGCCATTAGAACTGGCAGTTGTTTGTTCTTTCCAGATTTGAACCTGTTAGCAGGCTAGCTTGGTTACAGCATGCACATGGAGGTCAGGACAAGGTGAAGCATAAAGTATACTGTATAGTTTTATTTTGACTGACTAATAAAACAATATTTAAAGACGCTGATGTTTAGCTGGAGCTAATTGTCTGCTAGCTTGTTAGCGGTCCTCAGTCGTACTGTGGATGCATGAGAGTCTGTCAGTCGGTTTATTTATAGACCAGCCCTCAGACAGGATGTTAGCATTTTAGCATGTTAGCATGAGGGAAGTCTGCTGTTTCAATGCAGTGTCAATGTATTATGCAGAATTATATAACTCATTATTATTCTATATTTGTAAAAGAAGAACAGACCAATGACCTCATTAAAGTTAAACACTGCTAAAAGTACTTGAGTTAAGGTATCTGAGTTAAAGTACTTTAACTAATAGCCTACTTTAATTGGAGTACTTTACTTAACTGAGTTAAAGTAGCTGAGTTAAATTTCTTTGATAAAGTAGTTACTGTCTTTAACGAAAGCACTTTAACTAAAGTGAGACTTTAGTTAAAGTGCTTTAAGGTATCTGCGTTAACGTACTCCAGTTAAAGTACTTGGGTTAAAGTATTTGAGTTAAAATAGTTGACTTAAAGTATCGGGGTTAAAGTACTTAAGTTAAAATAGCTGACTTAAAGTACTTAAGTTAAAGTAGCAGAGTTAAAGTCGCAGAGTTAAAGTAGCAGAGTTAAAGTAGCAGAGTTAAAGTAGCAGAGTTAAAGTACTTAAGTTAAAGTCGCAGAGTTAAAGTAGCAGAGTTAAAGTAGCAGAGTTAAAGTAGCAGAGTTAAAGTACTTAAGTTAAAGTCGCAGAGTTAAAGTAGCAGAGTTAAAGTAGCAGAGTTAAAGTAGCAGAGTTAAAGTACTTAAGTTAAAGTCGCAGAGTTAAAGTACTTAAGTTAAAGTCGCAGAGTTAAAGTACTTAAGTTAAAGTAGCAGAGTTAAAGTACTTAAGTTAAAGTCGCAGAGTTAAAGTCGCAGAGTTAAAGTAGCAGAGTTAAAGTACTTAAGTTAAAGTCGCAGAGTTAAAGTCGCAGAGTTAAAGTAGCAGAGTTAAAGTACTTAAGTTAAAGTCGCAGAGTTAAAGTACTTAAGTTAAAGTCGCAGAGTTAAAGTCGCAGAGTTAAAGTAGCAGAGTTAAAGTACTTAAGTTAAAGTCGCAGAGTTAAAGTCGCAGAGTTAAAGTAGCAGAGTTAAAGTACTTAAGTTAAAGTCGCAGAGTTAAAGTACTTAAGTTAAAGTCGCAGAGTTAAAGTCGCAGAGTTAAAGTAGCAGAGTTAAAGTAGCAGAGTTAAAGTAGCAGAGTTAAAGTACTTAAGTTAAAGTCGCAGAGTTAAAGTCGCAGAGTTAAAGTACTTAAGTTAAAGTAGCAGAGTTAAAGTACTTAAGTTAAAGTCGCAGAGTTAAAGTCGCAGAGTTAAAGTCGCAGAGTTAAAGTAGCAGAGTTAAAGTACTTAAGTTAAAGTCGCAGAGTTAAAGTACTTAAGTTAAAGTAGCAGAGTTAAAGTACTTAAGTTAAAGTCGCAGAGTTAAAGTACTTAAGTTAAAGTCGCAGAGTTAAAGTCGCAGAGTTAAAGTAGCAGAGTTAAAGTAGCAGAGTTAAAGTCGCAGAGTTAAAGTCGCAGAGTTAAAGTCGCAGAGTTAAAGTACTTAAGTTAAAGTCGCAGAGTTAAAGTCGCAGAGTTAAAGTCGCAGAGTTAAAGTACTTAAGTTAAAGTCGCAGAGTTAAAGTACTTAAGTTAAAGTCGCAGAGTTAAAGTCGCAGAGTTAAAGTAGCAGAGTTAAAGTACTTAAGTTAAAGTCGCAGAGTTAAAGTACTTAAGTTAAAGTCGCAGAGTTAAAGTCGCAGAGTTAAAGTAGCAGAGTTAAAGTAGCAGAGTTAAAGTAGCAGAGTTAAAGTCGCAGAGTTAAAGTACTTAAGTTAAAGTCGCAGAGTTAAAGTCGCAGAGTTAAAGTAGCAGAGTTAAAGTCGCAGAGTTAAAGTCGCAGAGTTAAAGTACTTAAGTTAAAGTCGCAGAGTTAAAGTAGCTCAGTACTGTATTTCCGTTTCGCTGTGCTGACCGTGCGCTCTCTGGTAGTTCCTCCTGTGGCCGCTGGGGGCAGCAGAGCGCAGCCGCAGAGCAGTTCAGCAGCTTTACTTCCTGCCGAGAAGAAGATGAACGAGCAAGGCCAGAAAAAAAAAAACGTTTAAAACTTATTAACTGCTGGTTTTCAAAGTAATTAGTACGTTTTTTTTACACAACTCGTCTGAACGGATTCTTTACTTACCGGAGACGCTCTACGTCAAAGGCGGCAGAAACCATGGCAACCACCGCGGTAAGTCCACTTGTCATGTTAGCATGAAGTTTGATCCGAACACAAAACCCTTTAAAAATGAAATAACTTAAGTTTTCCCCCTGAACCACATCCTGCTTTAATTAATTTAAATGTTTGTCAGTGACACATTAATGAGCAGCTGTTCTATTAACTGGCTGAAGGTTTGTTCTGCTGCTCTGTGATTGGTTCTGAGGGTTTTATGTTCTAAAGCGGTTCGGTAACCATAGTAATCCCTCTGTGGTTTGCCCAGGAGACCCCTTTCCATGAGGACAGGGGGAGGAGGAGGAGGAGGAGGAGGAAGAGGAGGGAGGTGGGATGTCAGAGCGACTCAGCGGAGACGAGGGACGCTGGTGTCCAGGTAGACCTGCTGACTCAGCAGATCAGCTGGACACGCTCAGGTGAGACAGTCTGAGGAGTCCCTGTTAGCATGTTAGCACGTTGACTCCTGTCAGTCATCTATCATCTCTCTCCCTCCCTCCCTCAGGGGGCAGTGATGTGCCGTGGCAGTGTGTTTCTCTCCGATCAGATGAACCGAGGGGGCGCGTGCTGACAAACTTATCAGCCAGTGGACATGACGCTGTCCAGACCTGCGGGCATCCTGCCCTCTACCTGCTCTGTTCCTCCCAGTTACCCATGATGCCTCTGTTCCCATTTGAGACCCTCCCCATTCAGCCTCAGGAAAGTGGCTCCGCCCCTCAGTCCTCTCCTTTACCCAGCATGCTGTGTAGCATGTCCACCACCACAGGAGGAGTGACTCCTGCAGATGTATCAGCTGCTCCTCCTGGACTCATCGCTCCTCTCAGCCCTCGCCTGGCGGAGGAGGAGGAGGCGGAGGAGGAGGAGAAGGAGAAGGAGGAGGAGGAGAAGGAGGAGGAGGAGGAGGAGGAGGAGGAGGAAAAGGAGAAGGAGGAGGAGGAGGAGGCGGAGAAGGAGGCGGAGGAGGAGGAGGAGGAGGAGGAGGAGGAGGAGGAGGAGGAGCCGGCCTCAGTAAAAGTTGCCAGCTGTGAGTTTCTAAGTAAAGTGCGAGTGGCAGTCCACTCATAGCTACTTTAACTAGCGTAAACAAGCTAATGTTAGCCATTTAATTATCCCTAAGAAGCTAACGTTAGCCTGAGCAGCAGAGGAAAATAAGGAGAGTTTCTAATGTGGTGATGGTTGATACTTGTTCATCTTTACTAATAACGAGTCAATGAAACTGTTTCTCTCTTCTTCTGAAGCTGAGTGTCACTGTGACGACCAGGCGTCGGCTTTAAGAGCAGAGAAGAAGAAGAAGAAGACGAAGAAGAAGAAGAAGAGGAGGAGGAAGTCTCAAGGCTTGGACGTGTTTCACATCGGAGAAAAACATAAGCTCAGCAGGAGGAGGCGACAGAGGAGCAGCAGGAGATCCAGACTACTTCAAGACGATGAGGAGACGCAGGCCGACCAGCGAGGAGACGGATCAGTGGGACGACCTGCTGCCCAAATCCAGTCCCCCCCAGAGGAAGGAGGGCGGGATGAGCTGAGGGTAAAGGAGGACGTTGGAGACAATCCAGTGAAGATGAAGAACAAGGAGACTCAGCTGGCAGAGAGGCCGAGGAGGACCAAGGTCGGTCCCCCGATCAGATACCTGCTAGAGTCAGAAGAACCGTCACATGGTCTCTCAGCGGCCAATCACAGCAGAGCAAGGGCATCCGTGGTGAAGAAGACTTCGAGGAGGACGGACGCACTGAGAAGAAGGACAGAGTCCTCAGAGGACGAAGGAGTGGACAGATGTGAGGTGGGTCCCGTCCTTCACCTGTACTATATCTGTCCTCTACCTGTCCAGTCCTTTACCAGTCCTGTCCTTTACCTGTCCTCAGGTGTGTGGTCTGACCTTGTCCAGCCGGCCGTCTCTGCAGCTCCACTTGTCTGTCCACAGAGGACAAAATTTCCGCTGCCACCTTTGCAACAAGACGTTCAGCTCTGCCAGCATCCTGTGGCTGCACCATCGCTATCTTCACCACGGTAACCACGGCAACGGAGACGGGGACGTGCCACACAGTACCCGGGCATCCGTGGACAGGAAGGAGAAACTGGAAGTTACCGTTCAGGGTGATGAAGAGACGCTTGAAGAGGAGGTGGAGGAGACGAAGCCCCGCCCACCGGCACCAACCGAGGCCTCTGATTGGTCGGGAAATCTTCATTGGACAAAGAAAAGGAGAAGACGACAGCAAGAAAAATATGGAGGGAAGAAGAGGAGGAAGTGCAGAGACGAGGAGGGAGAAAGAGAGGAGAGGGAGGGGAAAGGCAGCGATGTAAAGGAGGAGGAGGAGGAGGAGGAGGAGGAGGAGGAGGAGAAAGAGGAAGAGGAGGAAGGAGGAGAGGAGAGAGGAGAAGGAGGAGGAGGAGAAGAGGAGGAGGAGGAGGAGGAGGAGAGGAAGAAGGAGGAGGAGGAGGAGGAGGAGGAGGAGGAGGAGAAGAGGAAGAAGGAGGAGGAGGAGGAGAAGAGGAAGAAGGAGGAGGAGGAGGAGAGGAAGAAGGAGCAGCCTCAGAGGCCGAGGACGAGGATGGTTAATCCACCAATCAGATACCTGCTGGAGTCAGAGGAGCCGTCACGTGGTTCAGTTACTGCAAAGTAGACCAAACCATACGAAGAGCAGGAAGACCAAATATGGTCATTTGTAACAGCGAGGCTGGGGGCGGGGCCTCAGGGAGGTAGCATTGGTCTGGTTATGGTTCTATAAACCTGTGTTCTGCAGGGAGACTGACAGCAGCTTCTCCTTCATCACTTCACTCTGTTTACTGTTGTTGTTGTTCAACATGCTTTCATTTTATCACGTTAGTGAAGACGTTAGACCACACAGACCTGTTTATGCAGAGAATCACCAAGGAAACGGCTGCCGCCTTCAAGATGGCGCCCTGGAGTTTATTTCCGGGTCACGTCAGTAAGAGGGCGGAGCTCCTCGGTAATAAAGTGAAAAAGCGGAGTAATGACGTCGTCAGCTTCCATGTAGAATAATACTGATCAATGTTTTATTCCCGATTCTCATTTCACTAATAAAAACTTACAACTAAAATAAAAACGTTAATGATTCACGCCAGAGACCGGCTCTCCGCCACCGGAAACCGGAAGTGAGTTCAAACAAAATCGGCGCTTCTAAGAAGAAGCAGAAGAAGAAGAGGCTGCTCAGGTAGTCAGCCGCAGAGATGTGTGAAAACGGCGCTCAGGTGAGAAGGTACACCTGGCAGCTCATCAGCGGGTGCTGCCGGAAACAGTTTGAGCCAAAAATTATTCAAACGGCGTGTCCGCGCGCTCACAGTAACGGCTGCTTCGATTTCCAAAGTAAAAGTCGAGACATTGTTTTAAACCAGTGGAAGAAGTAATGCTGTCACTGTTAGCCTAGCATCTGTTAGCATTACTGTCACGTCTGCACTATTCACACAGAGGTTATAGGTTTATGATCAAACATAAACACAGACAATAAAAACAATGACAGTTATTTACACAGATAAAATACGGTTTGTATATTCAGTCAGGGCTATAACTAACAACAATAATTATTATTATCATTATTATTATTACTATTAGAGATTTACAGCAGGCGTATCCTCCAGGTACGGTCTATGTCCTGGTTCAGTCTACATGCTGGTACTGGCTATATCCTGGTTCATTCTACATGTTGGTACCGTCTATATCCTGGTTCAGTCTACATGTTGGTACTGGCTATATCCTGGTTCAGTCTACATGCTGGTACTGGCTATATCCTGGTTCATTCTACATGTTGGTACCGTCTATATCCTGGTTCAGTCTACATGTTGGTACTGGCTAAATCCTGGTTCAGGCTACATGTTGGTACTGGCTATATCCTGGTTCATTCTACATGTTGGTACGGTCTATATCCTGGTTCAGTCTACATGTTGGTACGGTCTATATCCTGGTTCATTCTACATGTTGGTACTGTCTATATCCTGGTTCAGTCTACATGTTGGTACGGTCTATATCCTGGTTCAGTCTACATGTTGGTACGGTCTATATCCTGGTTCAGTCTACATGTTGGTACTGTCTATATCCTGGTTCAGTCTACATGTTGGTACGGTCTATATCCTGGTTCAGTCTACATGTTGGTACGGTCTATATCCTGGTTCAGTCTACATGTTGGTACGGTCTATATCCTGGTTCAGTCTACATGTTGGTACCGTCTATATCCTGGTTCAGTCTACATGTTGGTACGGTCTATATCCTGGTTCATTCTACATGTTGGTACGGTCTATATCCTGGTTCATTCTACATGTTGGTACGGTCTATATGCTGGTTCAGGCTACATGCTGGTACGGTCTATATCCTGGTTCATTCTACATGTTGGTACGGTCTATATCCTGGTTCATTCTACATGTTGGTACCGTCTATATCCTGGTTCAGTCTACATGCTGGTACGGTCTATATCCTGGTTCAGTCTACATGCTGGTACCGTCTGTATCCTGGTTCAGTCTACATGCTGGTACCGTCTGTATCCTGGTTCAGTCTACATGTTGGTACTGTCTATATCCTGGTATAACTGATGCCATGTCTCTGCAGCTGTTTGCTCGTCTGGAGGGCCGTCGCAGTCTGAAGGACATTGAACCTCGTCTGTTTCCTGAGAGCGGAGGACCTGACCATGGTGACTGACCACGCCCACTTCAGATGATGTCATGACAGATGTTAGTAACTGTGTAACTGTGATTGCTGTCTCTGTGTTTGTCAGGTGAGGTGGTGGAGCTGTACGGGACAGAGGGGACAGGTGAGCCCACCGCCTACAGACGTGATTGGTCAGAGGTTTGTCCTGTTGTGTGTGATGCTCTCATCCTGCTCACCTGTCTCAGGTAAGACGGAGCTGCTCTACCACATACTGAGCCGCTGTGTGCTACCGGAGGCCGCTGGCGGTCTGGAGGTGGACGTTGTGTTTGTGGACACCGACTACAGTCTGGACATGTTACGACTGGTCAGCATCCTGGACAGCAAACTGAACTCAGGTAAACACACACAGGTTCACCAGACCCATAGATCCAGGGGCCTATAGGGGCCTATAGGGGCCTATAGGGGCCTCCAGGCTCCTCCAGGCTCCTCCAGGCTCCTCCAGGCGCCTCCAGGGGCCTCCAGGGGCCTCCAGGGGCCTCCAGGGGCCTCCAGGCTCCTCCAGGCTCCTCCAGGCGCCTCCAGGGGCCTCCAGGGGCCTCCAGGGGCCTCCAGGCTCCTCCAGGGGCCTCCAGGCTCCTCCAGGCTTCTCCAGGGGCCTCCAGGCTCCTCCAGGGGCCTCCAGGCTCCTCCAGGCTTCTCCAGGGGCCTCCAGGGGCCTCCAGGCTCCTCCAGGGGCCTCCAGGGGCCTCCAGGCTCCTCCAGGGGCCTCCAGGGGCCTCCAGGGGCCTCCTCTAACACCTGTGTGTCTCTAGCTCTCTCTACCAGCTCTTCTTCGGCTGGATCAGACGACGCAGTGCTGCGTTCGTGTCTGTCTCGCCTCCTGGTCGTTCACTGCTCCTCCTCCTCCCAGCTCCTCCTCACCCTGCACTTTCTGGAGACCTCCCTGTCGTCACGGCCCAGCCTGGCTCTGCTCCTCATCGACAGCGTCTCCTCCTTCTACTGGCCAGACCGCTGTGAGGGCGGGGCCAGTGTCTCCAAGCAGGAAGAGAAGCTCAGCAAGTGTGCAGTGCTGCTGGGGCGACTGCTCAGGTGGGTTCTCTGGACGTTCTAATGGTTCTAGAGCTCCAGTGAGACGGTTTAGGTCCTGGTTGTGTCACTGTGTCCTGTTGCTCGTCCTCAGGGATTACAGAATCACCGTCTTTGCCACCTGCCATGCCATCAAGAGGAGTTACAGTGGACCCTCGTCCTCCTCCTCTTCTGGGTCCCACCGGTCATACCTCTGTCGCCCCTGGCAACAGCTGGTGACCCACCGCCTGCTGTGCTCCAAGCAGGAAGCCACAAACAAAATGGCCGCCCCAACAGAAGGCGACAGGGAGCATAGGGGACAGCAGGTCTTCACCGTTCTCTGCTCCTCCTCCTCCTCCTCCAGGACGAAGGCTTTCAGAGGCAGCTCCTTCCACGTGACAGACGGAGGAGTGGAGTTCATCAGCTCTCAGGACAGAGGATGAAAGAATGTGTCAAAATGTTTTATCACTGTTCAAATAAAAGTTATTATCTGAGGTTCATCAAAGCTGACAGTGTTTGGTTCTCTCTGGTTCTCAGCTGGTTCTCTCTGGTTCTCTGCTGGTTCTCTCTGGTTCTCTGCTGGTTCTCTCTGGTTCTCTCTGGTTCTCTGCTGGTTCTCTCTGGTTCTCTGCTGGTTCCATCACCCAGTGGATGAACCTGAATGAGACCACATGAGATTGTAGACGTGATGAGGTTCTGTCATCATGTGCTGACGTTATTCAGAGACCTCGTTGTTCTCTAGAGGTTCTTCAGGTGCTTCTGGAGGTTCTAGTGTTATTGAAGGTTAGGTCCAGGTGTGTATTAGTTGTGTTATGTTCCTGCTACACTGAGCTCTCTCTCACCTGGAAGAGCCCAGCAGCTCTGTGAGAACCACCTTTCATTTCTCCAGCACCATCCAGCCTCTGATTCTTAGGGACAAAGTGGAGAGGACAAGTGTGGACCACTCACAGACCCATGTGTCTCACCAGCAGCATGGTGTCCCCCAGGGGACTGTCCTGGGCCCTGATGATGATGCAGAGGACAGAGGACTGAGCAGCAGCTACAGAGACAGACTGCTGTGAAGACACAGAAGGTCTTTGCTGCTGATACATGTGCAGTCTTACTACTGTCCGTCCTCTGTGTGCTGTGTCCCCTCTGTGGGACCAATAAAGGTTTCTTATTCTCATGGTGTGTCTTATTGTGTATTTATTAATGTGTATATATTGGACAGACATGTTTTATGTCACATACACAGTTATACATGAACATACATGTACAGAGAAATGTTCCTGCAGCCAGTAAACAAATATAAGAACTACAGTAAATAATAGCTGCACACAACGTAAACAAATGTGTGTTAGTGTTGTGTATTTATTAGTTGTGTACATGGTGTGTGTTAGTTGTGTACATGGTGTGTATTAGTTGTGTGTATATTAGTTGTGTACATGGTGTGTATTAGTTGTGTGTATATCAGTTGTGTACATGGTGTGTATCAATGTTGTGTACATGGTGTGTATTAGTTGTGTGTGTACATGGTGTGTATTAGTTGTGTACATGGTGTGTATTAGTTGTGTGTGTACATGGTGTGTATTAGTTGTGTGTGTACATGGTGTGTATTAGTTGTGTGTGTATTAGTTGTGTACATGGTGTGTATTAGTTGTGTACATGGTGTGTATTAGTTGTGTATTTATTAGTGTTGTGTACATGGTGTGTATTAGTTGTGTGTGTATTAATGTTGTGTACATGGTGTGTATTAGTTGTGTGTGTATTAGTTGTGTACATGGTGTGTATTAGTTGTGTGTGTATTAGTTGTGTACATGGTGTGTATTAGTTGTGTGTGTATTAGTTGTGTACATGGTGTGTATTAGTTGTGTGTATATTAGTTGTGTACATGGTGTGTATTAGTTGTGTGTATATTAGTTGTGTACATGGTGTGTATTAGTTGTGTGTGTATCAGTTGTGTACATGGTGTGTATTAGTTGTGTGTGTATCAGTTGTGTACATGGTGTGTATTAATGTTGTGTACATGGTGTGTATTAGTTGTGTGTGTACATGGTGTGTATTAGTTGTGTGTGTATCAGTTGTGTACATGGTGTGTATTAATGTTGTGTACATGGTGTGTATTAGTTGTGTACATGGTGTGTATTAGTTGTGTGTGTATTAGTTGTGTACATGGTGTGTATTAGTTGTGTACATGGTGTGTGGTCCCTGTTCGGGGCACGTGCAGCAGCAGTCCGGATCCTCGCGGTTCCGGTCCGGGACTTCAGGTCTGATGACAGAGACCGCTTCACCAGAGGAGCCCTCCATCAGATCCCTCCGCGGGGTCAGACACACTTTTTACACAACACAACACAAATTAACGCGGCGCGACTCCGACGCACACGCACCGACACGTTGCAGACCCGCACCCCGGGTGAACGTGGCCTTTATCCGGACGTGGAACGGGCGCTGGTTGCGGTAAACGGTGACGCTGTGTTGCGGTAGTAAATGTTTAGTGGGACCTACTTCTCCTACTGACAGGCGGTGCTTCGGTCGCTCCCAAACATGGCCTCCATGACGGAGCGACCGCCTCAACTTTAATTTTTCGCCAATTTTCTGAGCAAAAACCGTGTTTTTCTCTTCCACGACCGACGGGAATGTTTGGTGGGAAAGGATCATCATGGCAGACGTGTGAAACAGATGTTATCTTTCGGAGAAGTTCGCAGTTGGATTTAAACACATCGGTTTAAGTTGGCTGGAAAGCTGGAGAGGAAAAAGAGAATTGCATCAATTCAGTAAGAGCCTTTTCTCTCTTCTCTCGACACCTGTGCAGCTCCGGCTCTCTGTTTTCGGACGCTTTCCTGCGTCAGCGTGAACCCCGTCACGAGCACTGGTCGCGGGGCGGTGAATAAACGCACCGCGGAGCCGCCAAGCACTCGTTTGTAGTGCGCGCTAACAGCTAGCATGCTAGCTAATGCTAACAGAGAAGTGATCAGTCAACTGGGCGGTCCGAGGAAGCTAACGGCTAACAGCTAACTGCTCCGTGCAGTTTAGATGAATTTACAGCATGAGGTCAGTGTTTTTATCAGAGCCGAGGCTCCCGAGCTCTGAAGCAAAGCTAACGGAGCTAAATATGCTAATGATCAGTGAGAGATGTTTTTATTAGCCGCAGTGGAGCCTGAGCCCATCGGTCAGTGTCAGAGAATCAGCTGATGATTGGTGATCAGTTTGTGTGGAAGCAGCTAATCCACGTATCTGCTCATCACCAGCTGTTAACGCTGGACTTCACGTTAACGACTAATCCGGTAAAGACGGTCACACTCATTATTGCAGGTGTGTTTCCAGGTGTGTTTCCAGACCGTGACGTTTGTCCTCCAGCAGCAGTCTGCATGGATGTCTGACGGCACTGAGAGTCTCAGGTTCTTACAGAATACGTCCAGACACCTTCAGTGAGCTGATGACCACTAAAAAACTTCCTCCACTACTTTTAGAATTAGCCTCAAACTCTGCTGGACTCTCCAGGAAACAACTGGTAATTACCAGCAGATTATAATAAGTTTAATAAGAAGCAGATCAGCCTGAGGGTGGGCCGGTGGTCAGACGTCTGGCTGATCAGAGAACCACAGTCACAGATATATAACAACATGATGATCCAGAGTCAGAGACGTTTAGAGCATCTGGCTAACGGCTAACAGCTAACAGCAGCACTTCCTGCTTCTGCTTTTGAATGATTAATCCAGATTACTGCCACCTGCTGGATGAGGCGTTATTTCCTCTCAGGTGAAGCAGCTGGTCGTTGACTGGTCTTGGTGCGTTCAGGTCAGTTTTTGTTTTATACGTCCTGACAGCGTTTCTGGATGTCAGGCTGCACGGAGCAGTAGGACGTCTGTAGAACAGAAACACGGACTCAGATGCTGCTGAGATGAGCCTTAGTCTTAAAGGAATTCTTCTGAGTGGATTTCATGAATTGTTTTGCTTAACTAGCAGGATAATGCTAATAATAATGCTAATAATGCTAACTGGTGACTCTCTGTCTCTTTCTCCAAACGCAGAATGCCGTCTGAGTCTCAGGAGCCTCGAGACAGAGGACCGCCTCCTCCAGTCACTCGAGCTGGACGCAGCGCTCAGCTTGCCAAAGCTGCCGTTAGCCCCGCCCCCGAGCGGCGGACACGTGGGCGTCCCCGGAAAGATGGGAGCGGCGGCCGCTCAGCTCCTCCCACCCCTCCACCTCCACCTCCACCTGCTCCTCCACCTTCCAAACCCAGGAAGAAGTGAGTTTGATAAGTGTGTCACCAGAACATGATCTGATCAGTCTGCTCTCACGGCTAAACGTGGTGTCGTGTGTGTGTGAGAGGAGACGCAGCAGCTTCAGCAGCATTCATGCTGTGATGCTAACAGCGCTAAATGTTGCTGACACCCGCTCAGAGCAGGACGTTACTGGAAAGTTTTAGAGGTGGATATGAGCAGAAACACACTCACATGCTAGCTGTTAGCATCACCATTAGCATCTGCTCTGAGCACCAGCAGTCAAACTAAATTCACTGTGACCGTCCAGATACCAGCGGCTCGTCTTCTTCATGGGTTCTGTCAGGTTTGACGTTGTGTTACTGCCCTCTACTGGATAAAAGCAACAACAGCAACAAGTGTCTGTTTAATGTGTTTCATCTGTAACGTTTAGGGATGTCCGATAATGAGTTAAAAATGTAATATCACGAATTATCAGTATCAGGTTTCCATAACCGATGTTTGTTCTGTAGCTTCAGCGTTTCTGAGTCTGCATGAACGCAGCATGGGACGTTAACAGGCGCGTGCTTGATGACGTATAACAACAACAACACGCTAGTCTCATAGGTTGCTAACCGTGGCTAACAAGCTAGCTCGCCCGGTGTATGAGATGTCCGTGGTTTGGAAGTATTTCCAAGCGTCACCTACTAACAGTAAATATGATTATTATGAGAGGAGGAAACAAGGCGTCTTCCTTTAATACATCAAATCTGATCACCCACCTCAAAAAGAATCATGCAGAGTTATACGCTACATTTGTCTTCCTTGTTTTGATATTGTCTGTAGTTTGTTTGAGGCTAAACTTTCTCTCTAAAAACACTAAAAATAAATAAATGGCACTTTTATCAGTAACTTATTTTGCACAGACAGTGTTTACATTTGAAAAGCCATGTTACATTTATGTTTGCATCCAGTGGGACATCACAATAAAATTAGTCATAATGTGTTAATTCCATAATAGGTGATATGTTATGTTGTTAACTAATAGTTTTGGTGTAAAAAGACTGAATATATCGGTATCAGAAACTAAGAGTTGGACAATATCGGATATCAGCATGAAAGCCAGTATGGAGCATCTCTAGTAACGTTGTGTGAGGCGCATGTGTTGGTCACTGTGCTGTTCTGGGTTCGTTATTTCAGAGGATGAATGAGTTCCACTTCAACCTGACACTGCAGTCCTCACTAAGATAGAAGAACACGCGCGTGCGTGTGTGTGTGTTGTGGTGAGATGTGTTCTAGAGGAAGTGGTTGAGTTGCATGCTGGGTAATGAGCGCTGAGGGAGGCGTCGGCTGGACTCTGCTCCTGGTTTTACCTCTTGCTCCACTTCCTGTTTAAAATGTTTACTGGGTTGAAAGGTCTGCTAGCGTGCGGTGCAGGTGACGTTCCTGTCCATGCTGATGACGGGAGCAGAGCTGTGACCGTCTCCATCGTTCTGTCATTAGTTTAAATCACAGTAACGCTGCTCGTTAATGCTACGTGAACCTGTAACGCAGCTGTTCATCACAAACAAATGATTTAAACTCTGGACGGTGCTCTGATAGCAGCAGATATTTAAAACCACTTACTGTTGTTTTTAGCATTAGCATTAGAAACTAGCATAGCAGCTGCAGAACTGGCTCTCCCATGTTGTCGCTAGCTTAAGGACATGCTAACAGAGCTAGCATACGTCTGAGGCACGGCGCTCTCAGAGAGACAGCACCTACACTCAGGTACACTGATGGACTGACCAGGTGTGTCTCTGCTGTTCTTGCAGGGGGCGGAGCCGAGGTCGAGCCCAGGTAGAGGACGAAGAGGGCGTGGACGCCACGGAGAAGACAAGTCCTCAGAAGACAGGTGTGTTAAAACAACTTCCCTCCAGCTGCACCTGCTGGAGTCAGGACCAGAACAGACACCTGGTCACCGTGACAACGCCTGGTCACCAGGTGTTGAATGAGTTGTGTGGTTCATGTTGATGTTGTGTGTCCACAGAGGTGAAGGAGGTGAAGGAGAAGACAGCTGGACGTCGTCGGTCCACCTCCAGAAGAAAATCTAACGCAAATTCTGAACCAGACCAAGAACCCATCCAGGACAGGCTCAGTCCAGAACCTGAGCCGGACCCTGACCCAGGTCCCCCTGACCCCACCGCTCCAAAGTCCGGCCCAGATCCAGCTCCTCATGCTGAGGAGGAGGAGGAAGGGGAGGACAGAACCAGCCCTCCTCCTGCTTCCCTGCTCCAACCCTCGAGTCCCAGACCAGTCTCCAGTGCTAGGGAGGACCCTGATGCTGGCCCCCCATCCCCGTCCCTCAGCCCCGCCTCCAGCCCTGGGTCACATCCTGGTCCTGGGGAGGAGGACCGGCCCAGCCCGAGCCACAGCCCCGCCCCCATGGAGCTTGGTGGGGTGAGTCCTGCTGTGAGTCCCCGCTCCAGTCCTCCTGTGTCCCCCTGTCTGCGCCTGGAGGATGAGGACTCTCTGTCCCCCCTGTTCCAGCGCTCTCTGTCGGAGGACTCGGGTGGCTCCCCTACCCCCAGTCTGGGACACACCAAGAAACGGTGAGCACCGTGTCTCTCTGACAGCGTTGAAGGAGTTTCTTGTTTCCATGACGATGGACAGTCCATTACTGTCTCTCTCTGTCTCAGCCTGAAGCAGTGTGCCTTCTGTTACCGTGGCGACGAGCCTCCCTTGGGCCAGGGGCGCTTGATGGTGTTCGGCCCGACGCCCGGCTACATCCCACTCCACATCCTCAACCGCCGCGCCTCCTCTGACCGGGACAGCGACTGCCACGACCACTGCTACCGCGGCAACCAGGCCCCGTCCACGTGAGTGACATCACTTCCTGTTTACTTCCTAGCAGTGACGTGGAAATGTCCTCAGACATTCATGTGGTGTTCTCTGTCTGTGCAGGTGCAGCAGCCCGGATCAGTGTGGTGAGTGATTAGTGATCAGTGATACTTAACGATTAGTGATGGTTAGTTATGATTAGTTATGATTAGTGATGATTAACGATTAGTTATGATTAGTGATGATTAATGATTAGTTATGGTTAGTTATGGTTAGTTATGATTAGTTATGATGATTAGTTATGATTAGTGATGATTAACGATTAGTTATGGTTAGTTATGATTAGTTATGATTAGTTATGATGATTAGTTGTGATTAGTGATGATTAACGATTAGTTATGGTTAGTTATAATTAGGTATGGTTAGTTATGATGATTAGTTATGATTAGTGATGATTAACGATTAGTTATGGTTAGTTATGATTAGTTATGATTAGTTATGATGATTAGTTATGATTAGTGATGATTAACGATTAGTTATGGTTAGTTATGGTTAGTTATGATTAGTTATGATGATTAGTTATGATTAGTGATGATTAACGATTAGTTATGGTTAGTTATGATTAGTTATGATTAGTTATGATGATTAGTTGTGATTAGTGATGATTAACGATTAGTTATGGTTAGTTATAATTAGGTATGGTTAGTTATGATGATTAGTTATGATTAGTGATGATTAACGATTAGTTATGGTTAGTTATGATTAGTTATGATTAGTTATGATGATTAGTTGTGATTAGTGATGATTAACGATTAGTTATGGTTAGTTATAATTAGGTATGGTTAGTTATGGTTAGTTATGGTTAGTTATAATTAGTGATGGTTAGTGATGGTTAACGATTAGTTATGGTTAGTTATAATTAGTTATGGTTAGTTATAATTAGTGATGATTAGTTATGGTTAGTTATGGTTAGTTATAATTAGTGATGATTAGTTATGGTTAGTTATGGTTAGTTATGATTAGTGATGATTAGTGATGATTAGTGATGGTTAGTTATGGTTAGTTATAATTAGTGATGATTAGTTATGGTTAGTTATAATTAGTTATAATTAGTGATGATTAGTGTTAATGATTAGTGATCAGTGATGCTTAACGATTAGTGATGGTTAGTTATGATTAGTGATGGTTAGTGATGATTAACGATTAGTTATGGTTAGTTATAATTAGTTATGGTTAGTTATAATTAGTGATGATTAGTTATGGTTAGTTATGGTTAGTTATAATTAGTGATGACTAGTTATGGTTAGTTATGGTTAGTTATGATTAGTTATGATTAGTGATGATTAGTGATGGTTAGTTATGGTTAGTTATAATTAGTTATGGTTAGTTATGGTTAGTTATGATTGGTTCTAGTTAGTGATGATTGGTTCTAGTTAGTGATGATTAGTGATGATTGGTTCTAGTTAGTGATCACCAGGAGACTTTAAACTCTCATCTGTTGTTTCAGAGGACGAGTCTTCCTCAGAGTTCATCAAGCAGCTCGGACCCATCGGCCTTCCACATGACATCAATGTCCAGTCACTGTTTGACCCCACAGGTACCTCTTCCTCCTCCTCTTGTTCCTCCTCCTCTTGTTCCTCCTTCTCCTCCTCCTTCTCTTCCTCCTCCTCTCTCCTCCTCCTCTCACATGTCTGGGTGTTTGCAGGTCAGTGCTGTGCTCACCTGCAGTGTGCATCCTGGTCAGAGGGGGTGTCTCGAGGCGAGGGCCAATCACTGCTCTACGTGGACACAGCCATCGACTCAGGAAGCACACAGGTGAGTTTGTGTCTGACCTACACCTGCTCACATTCAGGAGGAACTTCTGGACACGTTTAAGGACCGAGAGCTCGGATTTGTAACCATAGCAACGTGACAGCTGTGGATTCTACCATTAGCATCAAGCCAAGATATTTTCTTAATGAACGTAGAGCAGCCTCGTTAACCCCCCGCCCACCTGTCCAGGTGTGTGCGTTCTGCCGACGGCTCGGAGCCTCATTACGTTGCCAGGAGACCGGCTGTGGGCGGAGCTACCACTTCCCTTGTGCTGCTGCCGCCGGAGCTCAGCAGGACTGGAACCAAAGACGCACACTGTGTACCAGACACCTAGCTTCAGGTAACGCTACTCTCTGTCCTCTACCTCCACCTGCTGTTCACCCACTTTCAGCTCATCCAGGACATGTTTTTGTGCTGCAGGGTCGTCTCAGTGTGCGGCGTGCTCCGGTGGCAGTGAGGTCAGTGGTCTGCTGATGTGTTGTTGTTGTGGTAACTGTTACCATGGCAGCTGCCTAGACCCCCCTCTGGCTCCTACGCCCCTGTGTCGGGCTGGCTGGCAGTGTCCTCAGTGTCGAGTGTGTCAGTGCTGCAGGTAAGCGCCGACGTGCAGACGATCTACAGCTACTGCAGTTAAACATCACTTTAACCACGACGTCGTTCAGATTGAAGGAGCACATCTCCATGAACCTCAGATCTCTTCTTCCTGTCTTAGGTTGCGAGGTGACGAAGGCGTGCTGCTGGTGTGCGAGCGCTGCGATAAATCTTACCACACACACTGTCTCATCCCGGCTCTGGATCACGCACCGAGCACCGGCTGGAGCTGCAAGGTCAGATCATCTCCCACTTACGCTGTCGGTGGCATCAACGTTCAGCATTGAACCGTCTCTCTCTCCTCCAGACCTGCAGAGTCTGCCGCCGCTGTGGGGTGACGTCATCAGGCCGGTGGGCCAATCACCCGTTTCTGTGTGAATCATGTGACCCGGCCCTGCCCTGCCCTCTCTGCGGCCATGACCCCGACCTCTACACACCACAGGAGTATCTAACCTGCATCTGCTGCTACAGGTACAGACTCCGCCTACTGTTTGATGCCTTGTCAGCCGTAGACGGAGGAACGCTGTTGTCATGTACATGGAACATGAGAATTAAAACCTGAAACACTGACGTTTCCTGTGTTACAGGTGTGTCCATGCGGAGTGCATTGTCCAGACTGGGGAGGGCAGGGCGGGGTCTGAAGGTTACGTCTGCTCCACCTGCAGGCCTCAGGAGGAGGAGCCAGTCCCACACAGTCCTACCCCAGCCCCTCCCATTCATCATGTCCAGCCTCTAGACATTTCTCAGCCACCCATTCCAGATGATTCAGAGGCTCTACCTGTCAGCCCTACTGCTCATAGCTGCGTCCAGCTTGTCCTTAAAGAACCACCACAGAGTCCTACACCATCTCACCAGGATCCCACAGAGCTCCAACAAAGTCCTCCACCGTGTCCCACAGAGCTCCAACAAAGTCCTCCACCGTGTCCCACAGAGGTCCAACAAAGTCCTCCACCGTGTCCCACAGAGGTCCAACAAAGTCCTCCACCGTGTCCCACAGAAGTCCAGCAGAGTCCCCCACCCACAGAAGTCCAGCAGAGTCCCCCACCCACAGAAGTCCAGCAGAGTCCCCCACCCACAGAAGTCCAGCAGAGTCCCCCACCCACAGAAGTCCAGCAGAGTCCCCCACCCACAGAAGTCCAGCAGAGTCCCCCACCCACAGAAGTCCAGCAGAGTCCCCCACCCACAGAAGTCCAGCAGAGTCCCCCACCCACAGAAGTCCAACAAAGTCCCCCACCCGCTGAAGATCCACAAAGTCCTCTGCCGTGTCCCGCTGAAGATCCACAAAGTCCTCTGCCGTGTCCCGCTGAAGATCCACAAAGTCCTCCGCCGTGTCCCGCTGAAGATCCACAAAGTCCTCCACCGTGTCCCACAGAGCTCCAACAAAGTCCTCCACCGTGTCCCACAGAGCTCCAACAAAGTCCTCCACCGTGTCCCACAGAGGTCCAACAAAGTCCTCCACCGTGTCCCACAGAGGTCCAACAAAGTCCTCCACCGTGTCCCACAGAGGTCCAACAAAGTCCTCCACCGTGTCCCACAGAGGTCCAACAAAGTCCTCCACCGTGTCCCACAGAGGTCCAACAAAGTCCTCCACCGTGTCCCACAGAGGTCCAACAAAGTCCTCCACCGTGTCCCACAGAGGTCCAACAAAGTCCTCCACCGTGTCCCACAGAGGTCCAACAAAGTCCTCCACCGTGTCCCACAGAGGTCCAACAAAGTCCTCCACCGTGTCCCACAGAGGTCCAGCAAAGTCCTCCACCGTGTCCCACAGAGGTCCAGCAAAGTCCTCCACCGTGTCCCACAGAGCTCCAGCAAAGTCCTCCACCGTGTCCCACAGAGCTCCAGCAAAGTCCTCCACCGTGTCCCACAGAGCTCCAGCAAAGTCCTCCACCGTGTCCCACAGAGCTCCAGCAAAGTCCTCCACCGTGTCCCACAGAGCTCCAGTCCAGCAAAGTCCTCCACCGTGTCCCACAGAGCTCCAGCAAAGTCCTCCACCGTGTCCCACAGAGCTTCAGCAAAGTCCACCACCGTGTCCCACAGAAGTCCAGCAGAGTACACCCACAGAAGTCCAGCAAAGTCCTCCACCGTGGCCCGCTAAAGATCAACAAAGTCCTCCACCATGTCCCACGGAAGTCCAACAAAGTCCACAAAGTCCTCCACCATCTCCCATAGCGGTTATTCAAAGTCCTGTACCATGTCCCACCGAGGTCCGACAAAGTCCTCCATCATGTCCCACCGAAATCCCACAAAGTTCTTCAACCGCTCTCATGTTGGTCCAACAAAGTCATCCACCACCTTCCACAGAAGTCCCGCAAAGTCCTGCACCATCTCCTTCAGAGCTCCAACAAAGTCCTGCACCATCTCCTTCAGAGCTCCAACAAAGTCCTGCACCATCTCCCACAGAGCTCCAACAAAGTCCTGCACCATCTCCTTCAGAGCTCCAACAAAGTCCTGCACCATCTCCCACAGAGCTCCAACAAAGTCCTGCACCATCTCCTTCAGAGCTCCAACAAATTCCTGCACCATCTCCTTCAGAGCTCCAACAAAGTCCCTGCACCATCTCCCACAGAGCTCCAACAAAGTCCTGCACCATCTCCCTCAGAGCTCAAACAAAGTCCTGCACCATCTCCTTCAGAGCTCAAACAAATTCCTGCACCATCTCCTTCAGAGCTCCAACAAATTCCTGCACCATCTCCTTCAGAGCTCCAACAAATTCCTGCACCATCTCCTTCAGAGCTCCAACAAATTCCTGCACCATCTCCTTCAGAGCTCCAACAAATTCCTGCACCATCTCCTTCAGAGCTCCAACAAAGTCCTGCACCATCTCCTTCAGAGCTCCAACAAAGTCCTGCACCATCTCCTTCAGAGCTCCAACAAAGTCCTGCACCATCTCCTTCAGAGCTCCAACAAAGTCCTGCACCATCTCCTTCAGAGCTCCAACAAAGTCCTGCACCATCTCCTTCAGAGCTCCAACAAAGTCCTGCACCATCTCCTTCAGAGCTCCAACAAAGTCCTGCACCATCTCCTTCAGAGCTCCAACAAAGTCCTGCACCATCTCCTTCAGAGCTCCAACAAAGTCCTGCACCATCTCCTTCAGAGCTCCAACAAAGTCCTGCACCATCTCCTTCAGAGCTCCAACAAAGTCCTGCACCATCTCCTTCAGAGCTCCAACAAAGTCCTGCACCATCTCCTTCAGAGCTCCAACAAAGTCCTGCACCATCTCCTTCAGAGCTCCAACAAAGTCCTGCACCATGTCCCACAGAGCTCCAACAAATTCCTGCACCATCTCCCACAGAGCTCCAATGTGCTGTATTGCCTTATTCAAATTATGCAGATCCACAGGAAAGTCCTTCACTTATTCACATTGATTCTCTATCCTTATCAAACCTTCAACAAAGTGCTTTACCATCCCACCCTGTTCAAACAGAAACTGAAAATTATCCTAGCCCATCCCTTCCCCGTCCCGTTGAGGTACACCTAAGCTCTACCCCTGTGACATCCTCACAGCAAAGTCCTTGTCAGCTCACCACCTCAAGGCCCATTCAGAATTCCTCAGAGTCTCAGCAGAGTCCAACACAGGGTAGTCCCATGTCTTGTATTGTTGCACATTGTCCACATAGTCAGACCCAGCATGGGTTTAGTCCCTCCAGAGTTCATCCAGGGCCTGAAGAGTATGAGCATAGCCCTCCACTGACGGACTCTTCACAGGTGAACAGACCTTGTAGTCCTACTAATGTGATAATCTCACAGCCTCAGCACAGTCCCCCACAAACACCACCTGGTCCTGCACAGACTGACACATCACATCCCCAATGTTCGGCACAGGCCGTTGAACCCATGCTGGACCAAGAGAGCCCTGGATCACACAGCCCCGCTCACCTGCAGTGTGGTGCTGCAGAGGATGTTTCTACACTGGACCAGGACCTCTCACTAGTCTACTGTAGCTCTGCTAAGATGGCACATGTGTCACTGAGGCCCACTTCAGCTCCATGTAGCCCCTCACCAAACCCATTAAGACTCAAACAGTGTAGTCTGTCACAGCCTGCTAGCCCAGCACAGAGCCACTCGACGCAACTTAGCCTAATTCCTTTTGAGTTTGCAGAGCTGAAGTCCTTGGAGTCTCCCTCTGTGCAACAAAGTCTTAAACTTGATGGCCAAACACTGGAAAGTAGCCCTGTCCCTGTTCACCTCCCCTACGACTTGCCACCTGAGAACTATGGTGCAGATAAGAAAGTCTCAGACCAGCTTGATCCTGAACAGAGTAGTCCACTCAGACGGGATTGTCCAAGTCCTCCCCACGTCCCTTCTCTCCAGACACCAGAAAGCCTTGTTCACATTAGCACTTCAGAGGAACACAGAAGCCTAACTCATTCACCTTGTGCTAATGAAAGGGAGCAAAGTCCTCCCCCTGCTAGCCAAGACCAGGTTCCTTGTGACAGCCCGTCACTTGCCACAAAATCTAGGGTCATGCATATCCCTGGTTGCTTAGCTAGTGCTAGCCCCACACATGCTAGTGACAGTAGTCCTACTAGCCCAGCCACCTCTCTTCAGGAGTGTGTTGGTCTCATGCCAGTGGAGATTCAGGTCTGTTCAATAGCTGCAGAGACTACTCTGTCACCGCAACCAGCTAGCCCTGGAATGCTAACAGCTAATTGCTCTACTCAACCAATTAGCCCCTTGGGACCACCTGTTAGACCTACTTCAGAACCAGCTAGCCCCTCAGCAGCCTACCCCATCTCATGTTCGGATGTGGAGATGGAAGAAGCTGTCAACCACCGTAGTCTTTTTATTCAGTCCCACACCAGTCCAACTCATGGTGGGAGTCCAGTTCATGCTAGCCCTGCTCATGTCAGCCCAGTCCACACAGACGCCCTTGAACGAACAGACATGATTGTCTCACATTCAAGTCACTCAAGTCCCTCACATGTCCAAACTACTTGCAGTCCTGCTAGCCCTAGTCCTCCACACTGTACTCCTACTGATGCTTGCTCTGCAGGCATCTCTGTAAGCCACAATCTGAGCAACATTAGCTCAGACAGTCATGACCAGACGGGTCCTTGCTCTGCTAGTGTAACACATGAGAGCGATATTCACAGCTTACCAGGGTCTAGTCCTGCGGGTCAGGCTAGTCCTGCTCATACAGAAGTAGTATCCCACTCAGGCCATATTCAAAAACAAACTCCCTCATTAGCTAGCACAAAACACAGCAGCCCTGCACATGCTGCTGTTACCTGTGTTAGCCCATTTCACAGTCCACCTCAGGCCAGTGAAACCTGTTGTAGCCCACCAGGAAGCCCACAGCAGTGTCCAGGTGACCATGTCGGAACACAACATTGACGTGGCGTCCAGTGCCATGATGCCAAGCTCCAGTGTGGCTCAGGACGGTATTAGTCTTGTTGCACCAACAAGCCCAAAGCCTGCCAGTTCCACACCTGAGAAATCAGTCGCTGGTTGTCCAAGCCAGGTTATCCAGTCCTCAACTGGTCCTCACCCTGTTCTAGACAGGTCCAAGAGCCAACCAAGCACTGCCTTGACAAAACCAGATACCCTTTTGGATGCTACTTCCACTCAGGCTGGTCCGAGCAGTGCTGATCCTGTCCATTCTAGTCCCACTCAGGACAACACTGCAATGCCTAGCGCTAGTGCTGCTAGTGCCCCAGACCCCTCAGAGGTTAACCCTGAGTCCTGCCACCCTCCTTCACCTAGCTTTGCTCACAGTAGCCCAGTGCTAAGTCCTGTTTGTGGTCCTCTGAATTACGATCAGACCACCCCAGGTTCTGGTCCAGCTAGCCCTGGGAAGGCAGCCTCTAGTCCTGGCCCTGGTCCAGTTAGCACTATGGAGCCAGAGCCTAAAGCTAGTGCTGGTCCTGTTGACTGTGTGCAGTCAGCCCCCTGTCCTAGTTCTTGTCCAAGTCCTTCAGCCCCCTGTCCCAGCTCTGGTTCCGTCAGCCTGATTCATGGTGAGGAGGTCAGCTCTCTTCTGTCTGACCTTGGGCCGTCTGAAACCACTTCTAGTCCTGGTTCTGGAAGCCTGTCTGATGCCTGCCCCCCACAGCACACACCAACAGAGGAGGAGTCTGCTGGCGCCGTGGGTGAGTACTGGGGGAGGACACACATTCACTGCTGCTGTGACTTCAGACGTCCTGATGTTATTTGTCCATGTAGACGTCAGCGTGGTGGTGGAGGAGAGAGGAGCTCCTCAGATTACAGAGGAGAGTCCTGAAGAGGAGGCGTCTAATGAGTGGACAGAGGGAGGAGCAGGACTCAACCAGGTGGAGGAAGACACAATGTCTGACTGTCCCCCAGGTAAGACACTTTAGCTCCTGGTGTGTTCCTGTGATTGACACTGAGCTGGGTCCTAGTGTCTGCTCAGATCAGGTTTAACTCATCCTGTTTCTCTCTCTGCAGGACTCCACCCGTCTTCTCCCTCCTCTCCAACGGTCCTGCCCCCCCAGCAGAATTCCTCCTGCCCCTCACCTTCATCTCTTGCCTCGCCAAAATCCAGAGGTGACTCTCTGGAGGGCTCCCACTCCTCCTCTCTTCACAGGATGGCCTTACCCTCCTCCCTCCCTCAGACCCATGGTCCTCCCACAGAGGACCACCTCCAGGAGGAGGAGCACAGAACGCCAGGGAGACATGAGGAGGCGGGGCTTGAGTTTTTCTGTGCATCAGCAGACAATGACAACCAATCACAGAGCCTGTCTGAACCCGTTGCAGCAGAACCAACCAAAGATGAGCACCAGTTAGACGCTGAGCCTTCAGAGCAGGAAGAACGTCTCAGAACGACAGAACCAGCTGCCCCAGACATGGCGTCTGCAGAGGGGGAGGAGGAGGAGGAGGAGGAGGAGGAGCCGATGAGTCCTGTGCTAGACTTTGAGGTGATGGAGCTGATGACTTCATCTCTCCTGCACCTGTCCTCCCCCAGCTCACCTGGCCCCACCCGTAGAGGAAAGGGTCGGGCTCTCAGGCCTCCCCCCTGCTCCTCCAGGCCTTCAGATGACCTGTCCATCCGTCTCAGGCAGTCTCCCTTCTCCACAGAGGCGTCCCCAGAGACCTCCCCCGTCAGAGCCCCCATCACCCCACCTCCGCTGTCCCCGCCCTCACCTCCACTCAGGTCCTCCCCCAGTGCCAGGGAGTCCTCACCTCTCTCACAGGTAAAACTAACTTCCTGACTGAGACGTTCAGGTATTCAAATGAATGTGGGACACATGAGGACAATGGCTCCTCCCCCCGCTGACTGACCTGTCCTTGTACCTCTCACCAGGCACCTCCCACCACCGTGATCCCCCTCACGCCTAAGATCGGCATGGGAAAGCCGGCCATCACCAAGAGGAAGTTCTCCCCCGGCAGAGCCAGAGTCAAACAGGTGGGTGTCCCGTAACCACGGCAACACAAAGATGGAGGCAGCATCGGACGGGTCCGTCACCTGAGGGAGGAAACGTGTGTCCCCTCATTTGACCTTCACTCACCTCCATCACTGTCTCACACACACACGGTGTGATCTGATTGGCTGCATGCTGTCATCATCTTAACATCGTCTCATTATTTAACTCCTTGTTGAGTTTTTTTGTTTCACTTTGACTTTTTGTTTTGTGGCTGTTGCATTTATGTTACTGCATTTTGTCCCCCCCCTGCTCCCACCTTCCTCCCCCGCTGTTCATCCACCTCCCTCCTCCTCCTCCTCCTCCTCTTCCTCCTCCTCCTCCCCCTAACTCAGGGTTCGTGGTGGAGTAATCGCAGGGCTGTGAGTCCCCCCTCGTCCTCCCAGGATTCCACAGGGGAGGGAGGGTGGGACAGCCCTAAGCCCCGCCCACAGGACTCCCCCCTCTGGAGCATGAGAGTGGTAAAGACACGTCTTAACTCTGAAGGGCGTGACTAACCCGCAGCTTACTAACTCTGGGATGTACTGGTGCGAGAAACAAGTGCACCCTGTCTCTGCCTGTCTGTGTGCTGGAGCTAACGGCTAACCGCTAACAGTGGACCACAGGAAGTGATGTCATCAGAGTGTGGGGGGGTGTAAAAGGGGTGGGACGTTGGGGGACTGAGAAGTCCTGGCCGCTTGTCTCAGTCTGCTGATGTCGTTATCTGCGTTTCCATGGCAACGGCTTTGTAATGCATCTCAGGAAGTGATGTCATGGTCTGATTGGTTGACTCCTCCTCTTCCTCCTCAGGGTCGTGGTTCAGGATATCCAGGCAGGAGGAGGTCCAGAGGAGGAGGAGGAGGAGTTGGAGGAGGACGAGGAGGAAGAGGAAGGAGCCGGCTGCAGACCCAGGACAGCCTGACCACGGCGTCCCCTGGAGTGAGTGGCGTCTCCACGGTAACGTCTTTGAGGTCATGTGACGGGTGTGTGGTCACTGATTGGTGCGTTGTGTCTCAGTGTGTCTCAGTGGACACGTTCCAGTCCAAGGAGGACGAGGAGAACTCCATGCACAACACGGTGGTGATGTTTTCCACCTCCGACCACTTCACCCTCAAACAGGTAGCTCCACCTGTCCACCTTTCTGCTGCAGCTCAACACGTCATGTTCAGTGTGGGACTGTGTTCATACCTGTACCTGTGTGTGTGTGTGTGTGTGCAGGACATGTGTGTGGTGTGTGGTAGCTTTGGTCAGGGAGCTGAAGGCAGACTGTTGGCCTGTTCTCAGTGTGGACAGTGTTACCATCCCTACTGCGTCAACATCAAGGTCAGTGAGTAATCTGATTACTGCACACTCTGTGAACTCTACTGTAATCTGATTACTGCACACACTGTTAACTACTGTAATCTGATTACTGCACACACACTGTTAACTACTGTAATCTGATTACTGAACACACTGTTAACTACTGTAATCTGATTACTGAACACACTGTTAACTACTGTAATCTGATTACTGCACAAACACACTGTTAACTCTACTGTAATCTGATTACTGAACACACTGTTAACTACTGTAATCTGATTACTGCACACACACACTGTTAACTCTACTGTAATCTGATTACTGCACACACACTGTTAACTACTGTAATCTGATTACTGCACACACACACTGTTAACTACTGTAATCTGATTACTGAACACACTGTTAACTACTGTAATCTGATTACTGCACACACTGTTAACTACTGTAATCTGATTACTGCACACACACACTGTTAACTACTGTAATCTGATTACTGAACACACTGTTAACTACTGTAATCTGATTACTGCACACACTGTTAACTACTGTAATCTGATTACTGCACACACTGTTAACTACTGTAATCTGATTACTGCACACACTGTTAACTACTGTAATCTGATTACTGAACACACTGTTAACTACTGTAATCTGATTACTGAACACACTGTTAACTACTGTAATCTGATTACTTGGCTCAGATCACGCGGGTGGTGCTGACCAAAGGGTGGCGCTGTCTGGAGTGTACGGTGTGCGAGGCGTGTGGCGAGGCCAGTGACCCTGGGAGACTGTTGCTATGCGACGACTGTGACATCAGCTACCACACCTACTGCCTGGACCCGCCCCTTCACACTGTCCCCAAAGGAGCATGGAAGTGCAAATGGTGAGTCCACCTGTCAGTCTACCTGTCTGTCCCCTGTCCTTAGGCGAGCGTGTGTCCTCTCTGACTCTGTCCCCTGTCCTCGGGCGAGCGTGTGTCCTCTCTGACTCTGTCCCCTGTCCTCGGGCGAGCGTGTGTCCTCCCTGACTCTGTCCCCTGTCCTCGGGCGAGCGTGTGTCCTCTCTGACTCTGTCCCCCGTCCTCAGGTGAGCGTGTGTCCTCTCTCACTCTGTCCCCTGTCCTCGGGCGAGCGTGTGTCCTCTCTCTGACTCTGTCCCCTGTCCTCAGGCGAGCGTGTGTCCTCTCTCTGACTCTGTCCCCTGTCCTCGGGCGAGCGTGTGTCCTCTCTGACTCTGTCCCCTGTCCTCGGGCGAGCGTGTGTCCTCTCTCACTCTGTCCCCTGTCCTCAGGCGAGCGTGTGTCCTCTCTCACTCTGTCCCCTGTCCTCAGGCGAGCGTGTGTCCTCTCTCACTCTGTCCCCTGTCTTCAGGCGAGCATGTGTTCTCTCTGACTCTGTCCCCTGTCCTCAGGCGAGCGTGTGTCCTCTCTCACTCTGTCCCCTGTCCTCAGGCGAGCGTGTGTCCTCTCTCACTCTGTCCCCTGTCCTCAGGCGAGCGTGTGTCCTCTCTCTGACTCTGTCCCCTGTCCTCAGGCGAGCGTGTGTCCTCTCTCACTCTGTCCCCTGTCCTCAGGCGAGCGTGTGTCCTCTCTCACTCTGTCCCCTGTCCTCAGGCGAGCGTGTGTCCTCTCTCTGACTCTGTCCCCTGTCCTCAGGCGAGCGTGTGTCCTCTCTCTGACTCTGTCCCCTGTCCTCAGGCGAGCGTGTGTCCTCTCTCTGACTCTGTCCCCTGTCCTCAGGCGAGCGTGTGTCCTCTCTCACTCTGTCCCCTGTCCTCAGGCGAGCGTGTGTCCTCTCTCTGACTCTGTCCCCTGTCCTCAGGCGAGCGTGTGTCCTCTCTCTGACTCTGTCCCCTGTCCTCAGGCGAGCGTGTGTCCTCTCTCTGACTCTGTCCCCTGTCCTCAGGTGTGTGTCCTGTGTCCAGTGTGGCTCCGCCTCTCCAGGCTTGCACTGTGATTGGCAGAGTAACTACAGCCTGTGTGGACCGTGCTGCAGCCTGAGTCGCTGTCCCGTCTGCCAGAGGACATACTCGCAGGACGACCTCATCCTGCAGTGCCAGCAGTGCGACAGGTAGCACACCTGGACACTTTGACTCTTTCAGGTGTGGTGTAGATGGACAGTGAGGACTCATGGTTGTACCTGTGTGTCCAGGTGGGTCCACAGTGTGTGTCAAGGTCTGTCCTCTGAGGAAGACGTGGAGGTTGCTGCTGATGAAGGCTTTGACTGCTCGCTGTGCAGGACACATGGACGCAGCTCCTACGGTGAGCCCACCCGTCTGTCTCTGTCTGTCCCTGTCTCTGTCTCTACCTGTCCCTGTCTCTACCGTCTCACCTGACTGTGTGGTTGTTCCAGGACGTCCTGAATCTGTGGGTCCCTTCATGGCTCAGATTGTGTCCCGGCTCAGAGAACCTGGTCAGTAAAGTTACTACAGTTAGAGTGGTGGTCAACCTGTGGCCCGTGGACCACTTCAGTAAACAGTTGATTGGACAGTGGGGACGATGTTTAGACTCAGACTGGATGTCAAACTGTTTGCAGACACCAAGACGTTCACTCAGGACGGCGTGTGTCTCACCGAGTCGGGCCTGTCTCACCTGCAGTCCCTGGTTGACCCACTGACGTCGCCCCGCAGGTACCGCAGGTAAAGCTGCCGTCCACCCGTCCTCTCAGGTGAGTGGGGGACGTCCTCCGGTCTGACCGTCTGCTTCTTGTGTGCAGGTGTAAACCCAAACTGAAGCTGAGAATCATCAACCAGAACAGCGTGTCCGTCCTCCAGACGCCTCCAGACCCGTCCTCTGAGCAGGACCACGTCAGAGGTGCGTTTGTTATCGGTGAGTCGGTCACATGACCCCAACGCTGCAGCATCACACCCCAGTCACGCCCCCTGCTTTCCTCCAGGTGACCTGGAATGTGACGTGAAGTCTGACTCCAGCCCCGAGCGAGACCACGCCCACGACGGTGATGTCACCAAGGAGATGGAGGTTACCGACGGCAACAAGAAGAGGAAGAGGAAACCTTACAGGCCAGGTAAGGAGGAAGGGGGCAGAAAGATGTCCTCCACATGTCTCCACCTGTTTGCACCCAACCTGACCTCTACCTGTCTCTACATACCTCCACCTGCCTGTGTCTCACTTGTCTGTCTCTCACCTGCCTTTGTCTCACCTACTTGTGTCTCACCTGTATCTCACCTGCCTCTGTTTCACCTGTGTCTCACCTGTATCTCCCCTGTCCGTGTCTCTCACCTGCGTGTCTCTCACCCCCCTGTGTCTCACCTGCTTCTGTCTCACCTGCTTCTGTCTCACCTGTATCTCCCCTGTCTGTGTCTCACCTGTGTGTCTCACCTGTATCTCCCCTGTCTGTGTCTCACCTGTGTGTCTCACCTGTATCTCCCCTGTCTGTGTCTCACCTGTGTCTCACCTGTATCTCCCCTGTCTGTGTCTCACCTGTATCTCCCCTGTCTGTGTCTCACCTGTGTGTCTCACCTGTATCTCCCCTGTCTGTGTCTCACCTGTGTGTCTCACCTGTATCTCCCCTGTCTGTCTCACCTGTGTGTCTCACCTGTATCTCCCCTGTCTGTGTCTCACCTGTATCTCCCCCTGTGTGTGTCTCATCTGCGTCTGTCTCTCACCTGCCTTTGTCTCACCTATTTGTGTCTCACCTGTATCTCACCCGTATGTGTCTCGCCTGCCTCTGTCTCGCCTGCGTGTGTCTCACCTGTGTCTCGCCTGCGTGTGTCTCACCTGTGTGTCTCAGGTATCGGGGGCTTCATGGTGCGTCAGCGTGGAGGGAAGTCTGGACCGGGCAGAATCAAACTGTGCAGGAACGATTCAGCAGAGATGCTGACGGGTCGAGACGAAGGTGAGACAGGTGTCTCCGTCTCTGTGAGTCCACGTCTGAGACAAAGTGGTGGACATAGTAAACCCTTTACTTCTGAATCCCTCAGGCCTGTTGGAGGCAGACGTTGCCATGGAGACAGTACCCCTCGGCGACCAGACGATGGAGAAGGTGAAGAAGAGGTACAGGAAGAAGAAGACGTGGCTGGAGGAGGCCTTCCCCTCTTATCTCCAGGTAAGACACACCTGTCCCTGTCCTCAGGCTCAGAGACAGGGCTCGGCTCTGATTGCTTGTCTCTGTCCAGGACGCCTTCTTTGGCCGTGACCTTCTGGACCGAACCCGGCAGGACAGGACAGCTGAGACACCGGGCGGCGGCCAGTCACGAGCCACCCCAGGTGACGTGAAGGTCCCCGACCCTGGATCACATGGCTCCTCCCCCTCTGGACTGCGTGTGGGCGCCATGGCAACCAGCGCCAACAGGAAGCAGGGAGCGCTGCGTGAGTCCCGTCCAGATTTTTGTCTTTCATCTTTCATCATCTGTGACTCATTTACTGTGATGGCCTGAATATAAGACGTCCTGTCCCAGAGGACGGGCTAGAGGACAGAGGGACGTCTGGTCCCAGGGGACGGGCTAGAGGACAGAGGGACGTCTGGTCCCAGGGGACGGGCTAGAGGACAGAGGGACGTCCTGTCTGAGAGGACGGGCTAGAGGGCAGAGGGGGGACAGGTTAGGGGACAGAGGGACGTCTGGTCCTAGGGGACAGGTTGGAGGACAGGTTAGAGGGCAGATTAGGGGACAGGTTAGAGGACAGAGGGACGTCTGGTCCGAGGGGACAGGTTGGAGGACAGGTTAGAGGACAGAGGGACGTCTGGTCCTAGGGGACAGGTTAGGGGACATATATTCAGGCCTGCTTTGTGAACCGTGTGTGTGTGTTGTCACCATCCAGCCATGTCGGGGGACGCCTTAGTGGATCTGTCTGATGTCCTCAACACCGACCCTAATATTCTGGCCACAGGACACACAGGTAGACACTCTGTCCTCCTACAGGAGGAGGACTCACCACCAACGAAGAAGAAACTTCACACCATAACTGTGTTTGCTTGTTTCCAGGTCAGTTCCAGGTGGAGCGTTCACCCTCTCCGTTTGGTAAGACTTCACAGGATCTCCTCCTCCTCCTCCTTTCTCCTCCTCCTCCTCCTCCTCCTCCTTTCTCCTCATCCTCCTCCTTTCTCCTCCTCCTCCTCCTCCTTTCTCCTCCTCCTCCTCCTCCTTTCTCCTCCTCCTCCTCCTCCTCCTTTCTCCTCATCCTCCTCCTTTCTCCTCATCCTCCTCCTTTCTCCTCCCCCTCCTCCTCTCTCCTCCTCTCTCCTCCCCTCCTCCTTCTCCTCCTCCTCCTCCTCCTTTCTCCTCCTCCTCCTCCTCCTGTTCTCCTTCCCCTCTCCTCCTCCTTTCTCCTCCTCTCCTCCTTTCTCTCCTCCTCCCCCTCTCCTCCCCCTCCTCCTCTCTCCTCCCTCTCCTCCCCCCCTCCTCCTCTCTCCTCCTCTCCCTCCTCCTCCTCCTCTCCTCCTCCTCTCTCCTCCTCCTCTCTCCTCCTCTCTCCTTTCTCTTCCTACTCCTCCTTTCTCTTCCTCCTCTCTCCTCCCCCTCCTCCTCTCTCCTTTCTCTTCCTCCTTTCTCCTCCTCTCTCCTTTCTCCTCCTCCTCTCTCCTCCTCCTCCTCCTCCTCTCCTCCTCCTCCTTCTCCCTCCTCCTCCCCTCCTCCTCCTTTCTCCTCCTCCTCCTCCTCCCTTCTCCTCTCCCTCCTCTCTCCTCCTCTCTCCTCCTCCTCTCTCCTCCTCCTTTCTCCTCCTCCTCCTCTCCTCCTCCTCCTCCTCCTCCTTTCTCCTCTCTCCTCCTCTCTCCTCCTCTCTCCTCCTCTCTCCTCTCTCCTCCTTCTCCTCCTCCTCCTCCTTCCTCCTCTCTCCTCCTTCCTCCTCTCTCCTCCTCTCCTCCTCTCTCCTCCTCCTCCTCCCCCTCCTCCTCTCTCCTCCTCCTCTCTCCTCCTCTCTCCTCCCCCTCCTCCTCTCTCCTTTCTCTTCCTACTCCTCCTTTCTCCTCCTCCTCTCTCCTCCTCCTCCTCCTCCTCCTCCTCCTCCTCCTCTTCGTCCTGCAGATCTTTGGAGGTCAGGTTTCCAGCGGGCGATCTTCCTCCTCCTCCTTTCTCTTCCTCCTCCTCCTTTCTCCTCCTCTCTCCTTTCTCCTCCTCCTCCTTTCTCCTCCTCCTCCTCCTCCTCCTCCTCCTCCTCTTCGTCCTGCAGATCTTTAGAGGTCAGGTTTCCAGCGGCCGATCTTCCTCCTCCTCCTTTTTAACACTGAAGGTCCACCTGTCTGTCAGACTTCTTCTTCTGTGGTGTCTAACTCCAGATGACAAACTGCTTCCTGTCTGTGTCTCCATCAGCTGGTCTGGACATCGGCACCGTGGCCAATGACCCGTCAGGAAGTGGTGGGCGTGGCCAAAGGGCGTCGCAGGAGGAGCCTCTGGATGCCATCTTGAGTCCTGAGCTGGACCGGATGGTGTCAGACGGTGGGTGGTTTTATTTTATATTACCTTTAATAACACACTGGATCACTGGGTCAGTGGATCACTGGGTCAGTGGATCACTGGGTCAGTGGATCACTGGGTCACTGCATCAGTGGATCACTGGGTCAGTGGATCACTGGGTCAGTGGATCACTAGGTCAGTGGATCACTGGGTCAGTGGATCACTGGGTCAGTGGATCACTGGGTCACTGCATCAGTGGATCACTGGGTCAGTGGATCACTGGGTCAGTGGATCACTGGGTCAGTGGATCACTGGGTCACTGCATCAGTGGATCACTGGGTCAGTGGATCACTGGGTCAGTGGATCACTGCGTCAGTGGATCACTGGGTCAGTGGATCACTGGTTGATTACTAAGGTCAGATAATAACACTGGATCAGTGGATCAGTGGATCACTGGGTCAGTGGATCACTGGGTCAGTGGATCACTGGGTCAGTGGATCACTGGGTCACTGCATCAGTGGATCACTGGGTCAGTGGATCACTGGGTCAGTGGATCACTGGGTCAGTGGATCACTGGGTCACTGCATCAGTGGATCACTGCGTCAGTGGATCACTGCGTCAGTGGATCACTGGATCACTGGATCTCTGTTCAGCACTGAGTGATTATTAATAGTAACTCTGTGTAAAAGCTGAACGGTTCTATGAGCTGACATGAGAACGATGAGAACGATGCTCCACTCATCACTGATCCCTGCTCTGACTAAAGCTCATCCGTGAGCAGAGGTTTGTCTGCGTCCTCATGTCTCTGACTTTAACCCAGGAACCAATAAAAGACAAATGATCTACATTCACATTATCTGACGTCTCGTCCATCATGGCTGCTGTGGTTCTCATCTGTTTACCTCTCACTTTGGTTTGTGTTCTCCTTGTAGCTGCTCCGTCCTGATCAGGTTTTAAACATGACGCTGTTCCCTCTTCTCTCCACTAGAGGGCGTCTATGTTCTATGTTCTAGTGACATGCCTCACCTCCATCAGTCATAAACATTCTGTCTCTGTGTTTCAGGGGCCATCCTGGGGAAACTCTACAAGATCCCAGGTAAGTGGACCAGGACCAGGACTAGGATTAGGACCAGAACTAGGACCAGGACCCTAAAGCATGTCTCTGTCAGCTTCATCTAGTAGTAGCTTTTATGCACATTAAAGACAGATTATGAGGACGTGCTGAGGACAGGTGTGTGCAGGTGAGAAGGTTGTCTCACAGCTGGAAACATCTGTGTGTGTGTGTGTGTGTGTGTAGAGCTGGAGGGGAAGGATGTGGAGGAGGTGTTCACTGCCGTCCTGAGTCCAAACAGCAGAAACAACCAATCAGATCAGAGCCAACAGACACACACTGCTGCTGGGAGTAAGACACACAGCACAGGTACACACACACACACACACACACACACAGACACAGACACAGACACACACACACATACACACACACACACACTCTGATCACATGTACTGACTGTGTCTGTGTCTGTGTCTGATGATCAGATGCTGCGTTCCCTCGTCTCCCGCTGATGAACGGTCTGATGGCAGCTAACGCTGCTAATGCAGCTAACGCAGCTAACGCTGCTGCTCTTCACTTTCCTAAAACTCCAATGATGCCCAGCGGGGCCCCCCACGCTCCGGTCGGCTTCAGGATGTCCCCTCCCGAAGACATGGGCTCCGGGGCGGCCTCGGCCAATCAGGCGTCGGCTGGAGAGGGCGAGCAGGACGCGCTGTCGACGGCTCAGAGGGGAATGTTGAAGTGGGAGAAGGAGGAGAGTCTGGGAGACATGGCCACCGTCGCCCCCGTCCTCTACTGCAACACCAACTTCCCCCAGCTGAGACAGCAGTACCCTGGTACAGAGACACACTGAGACAGACAGAGACAGGGACAGAGACACTGAGACAGAGAGAGAGAGAGAGACAGGGACAGAGACAGAGAGACATAGAGACAGAGAGAGAGAGACATGAAGACAGGGACACAAGCAGCTGAGACAGTAGTATCCTGGTACAGAGGCATGGAGACACTGAGACAGAGAGAGACACAGAGACAAACGGAGACAGAGAGAGACACTGAGACAGAGATGCACACAGAGACACACACAGACAGACTTGGAGAGACGTCCATTGTTATTCTGAATGTCCTGATGAACACCAGCTGTCCCTTCTGTGTCCCTCATGGTGTCCTCTGTGTCTCAGACTGGTCCGCCAGAGTGAAGCAGATTGCCAAGCTGTGGAGGAAGGCCAGCTCTCAGGACAGAGCTCCATACGTGGTGAGTGTCTCTCCTGTGTCTCCTGAGGATGATGAGGGTGTCACGTTGACGTCTTCCTGTCTCAACTTGTCTCTGCAGCAAAAAGCTCGGGACAACCGGGCGGCTCAGCGTATCAACAAGGTGCAGCTGTCCAACGATCCGCTCAAACGTCCTCCGCCCCCCCAGCAGCAGCAGCAGGTGGTGCAGCAGGTGCAGCAGGTGCAGCAGGTGCAGCAGCAGGTGCAGCAGGTGCAGCAGCAGGTGCAGCAGGTGCAGGTGTCGCTGCCGCCGCCATCGCCGTCGTCACAGGGGCTGTATGAGCCGGTTTCCATGGAGACAGATATGGCGTTCAAGGACCCACTGAGGCCCAAAGAGTCGGAGCAGGAGCAGGAGTGGAAGTTCAGACAGGTGAGTTAAGTCCCCCGACCCTCTATGACGTAGAACCAGAGGGACAAACCAACACCGTCACAGAGCGTAACATTCAGCCAATCAGAGCGCAGAGCTGGAGACCTGACTCACTCACTTCCTGGTCTCTGTGGTCACCCGGTCTGGACTGTCACAGTCAGAGCAGGAAGAGTTCATCTGAAGGATGACCGGTCCTTCATAGAGACCATGGAGACCAGGGTTCATAGGGTCAACAGAGACCAGGGTTCATAGGGTCCATAGGGTCTATAGAGACCAGGGTTCATAGGGTCCATAGGGTCCATAGAGACCAGGGTTCATAGGGTCCATAGGGTCCATAGAGACCAGGGTTCATAGGGTCCATAGGATCCATAGAGACTAGGGTCCATAGAGACCATAGAGACCAGGCCCATAGAGACCATAGAGTCCATAGAGACCAGGGTCCATAGGGTCCATAGAGACCAGGGTCCATAGGGTCCATAGAGACCAGGGTCCATAGAGTCCATAGAGACCAGGGCCCATAGAGACCATAGAGACCAGGGCCCATAGAGACCATAGAGACCAGGACCCATAGAGACCATAGAGGCCATAGAGACCAGGGTCCATAGAGACCATAGAGACCAGGGTCCATAGGGTCCATAGAGACCAGGGTCCATAGGGTCCATAGAGACCAGGGTCTAAAGATGGTAAACAGTTTCTTAGACAGGATGTACTCTGGCTGTGAGGATGGTGTTGGTTCCCGCCCTGTGGGTAGTTACCACGGTAACGGCCAGGCTGCATGCTGGGGGTGGTGTTGATGATGATGTGATGTGCATGCCTGCTGAGCCTCTCTCGCTCCGACTAACGTCTCTGATGTAATTGTCATTGAAAAGGGAGAGGTTAATGACAGATGGGGAGCTGCTAAGAAGAGGCAAAGCAAAGCCCTAAAATCACCAACACATAAAGATTGTCCCTTCCAGGCAGCCGTAGCGGGAGGTGGCAAACAGGCTCTGGTAAGATCTCAAGGAAAACCTGTTGGAGGCAGACTTCCTGGATCCATGACCTCTGACCTCCTCTGATCAGCTGGAGGTCAACAGCTGACTCATGTTTACGTTTGAACACTAAGCACCGCCTCCTGATGGCGCCGTCCAAAACGTGACCTCCAGGGCCGAGAGGATTTCAGACGCATGGATCCAGCTTCAGCCACGGCGTCCTCTCTGGGTCAAAGGTCACAGCTGATCTGGTCCCAGAGCCGGTGTCCGAGGTTTGAGTCCGCCTCAGAACTGACTCGTTTTATTCTGAAGGGATTCTGTCTCGCTCTGAACGTCAGACTGCTGCTGTCCTTCAGCGTCCACAGTCTGTAGGCCTCGTTCAGACCTCACAGTAACACCTGGGTCTCACCTGGTCTCACCTGGTCTCACCTGGTCTCATCTGGTCTCACCTGGTCTCACCTGGGTCCCAGCCTCCACTGTAGATCTGCTGTCAGTTAGAACAAGCTGGTGCAGATGATATTGACATTGACCCATATTTAGGTTCTTCTCTCTGAACCATCAGAAAATAAAAACATTAGAATGAATAAGACGAGAAAGAAGAACGTCCCAGAAAGACACATGGAGACGCTGCTGACTAGAGTGGAGACAGACATGTCCTCTCTGACAGCTGTCCTCCACGTCCCACAGTGTGTGTCCAGTCCATTTAGACGTTTTAGTGCGTCCTTGTTTATGAGGTCACATGTGGACTGACACCAGATCAGTGTTCACACCTGGACTCTAGACACCAGATCAGTGTTCACACCTGGACTCTAGAGACCAGATCAGGACGGGTGTTAATGGAAGGTCTGAACCGAGCCTTAGATTCTTTTACTGACTGAAGTAACACACGGCGTAGGACGTGTCCAGAACGTGTCCAGGACGTGTCCAATGAAGGACAGCAGCAGCTTCACCTTCTCTGTGAGCAGGTGTGATTAAGCAGGTGAGAGACAGTCAGGACAGAGCAGTCAGCTCCCGACCCGACACCAGGACCAGAACCTGAACCTGACAGACCTCATGTCCACAGGATCCAGCAGCTTCCGTCAGTCTGACTCTGATAACGATGATGTGAAGTCACGTAGAGCGACTTCAACTAACGCTGCACCAGTGACGTCTTCATGGGCTTAGCCTGTAGCATAGCCGCTAGCTTAGCCTGTAGCATAGCCGCTAGCTTAGCCTGTAGCATAGCCACTAACTTAGTCTGTAGCATAGCTGCTAGCAAAGCCTTTAGCATAGCCTGTAGCATAGCTACTAGCAAAGCCTTTAGCATAGCCACTAGCTTAGCCTGTAGCATGGATAGTAGCTTAGCCTTTAGCATAGCCACTAGCATAGCCACTAGCCACTAGTTAAGTTGATTGTTGAGCTTACATGATCAGCCAGGTAGAGCAGGTACACCTGCTCTACCTGGCTGATCTACCTGGATCACGTGACCCTGCTGGAGCCTGTGGACATGTGGTGGTGTCCTTCCGCTGACAGAGAGAGAGGGACAGCGAGCGTTGCTAGCCGCCATGTTGGCGTCTTTGACCCTGGTGTGTCTGTGTCTCAGCAAATGCGTCAGAAGAGTAAACAGCTGGCTAAGATGGAGGCCACCCAGAAACTGGAGCAGGTGAAGAACGAGCAGAGACAGCAGCTGATGATGGCGGGACAGCGTCTCCCTGGACACCTGTCCCCTGACCACGCCTCCACGGGGGGCGCCGCCTCCCCCCTGCAGACCAAGCAGCAGCATGTCCTCCTACAGGGCAGTGCAGACGACGTCTTCCTCAGACCCCAGGCTCCTCCTCCCTCCGTCTTCCCGTCCTCTCCTCTCCACCAGCCCCCGTCCTCCCCCCAGATGTTCTCCCCGCCCTCCTCCCGCCCCTCCTCGCCCTGGGACCCCTACAGTAAGGTGGTAGGGACTCCTCGGCCCTCCTCTCAGTCAGGAGCTCCAGCGCAGCAGCGTCACAACTCCCTCAGCACCTCCCCAGCCCACGATGCAATGGGCTCCCCCGCCCCGTCCCCCGACTCCAAAACCTCTGAGACGTCCAGGGCCCTGGGCCCCCAGCCAGGTAACTCCTCCTCATGACTCCTTCTCCTCATGACTCCTCCTTCTGTTACTCCTCCTCCTGATTCCTCCTCCTGTTACTACTTCTCCTGACTCCTCTCCTCCTCCTTCTCCTCCTCTTTCTCCTCCTCCTGACTCCTCTCCTCCTGTTACTACTCCTCCTGACTCCTCTCCTCCTCCTTCTCCTTCTCTTTCTCCTCCTGACTCCTCTCCTCCTGTTACTACTCCTCCTGACTCCTCTCCTCCTCCTTCTCCTTCTCTTTCTCCTCCTGACTCCTCTCCTCCTGTTACTCCTCCTCCTGACTCCTGACTCCTCTCATCCTGTTACTACTCCTCCTGACTCCTCTCCTCCTCCTTCTCCTTCTCTTTCTCCTCCTGACTCCTCTCCTCCTCCTTCTCCTCCTCCTGACTCCTCTCCTCCTGTTACTACTCCTCCTGACTCCTCTCCTCCTCCTTCTCCTTCTCTTTCTCCTCCTGACTCCTCTCCTCCTGTTACTCCTCCTCCTGACTCCTGACTCCTCCTCCTTCTCTTTCTCCTCCTGACTCCTCTCCTCCTGTTACTCCTCCTCCTGACTCCTGACTCCTCCTCCTCCTGACTCCTCCTCCTTCTCTTTCTCCTCCTGACTCCTCTCCTCCTCTTTCTCCTCCTCCTGACTCCTCTCCTCCTCTTTCTCCTCCTCCTGACTCCTCTCCTCCTTCTCTTTCTCCTCCTGTTTCTCCTCCTCCTTCTCTTTCTCCTCCTGACTCCTCCCCCTCCTGACTCCTCCTCCTCCTGACCTCTCTCCTCCTGTTTCTCCTCCTGTTTCTCCTCCTCTTTCTCCTCCTCTTTCTCCTCCTCCTGACTCCTCCTCCTCCTGACTCCTCTCCTCCTGTTTCTCCTCTCCTCCTTCTCTTTCTCCTCCTGTTTCTCCTCCTCCTTCTCTTTCTCCTCCTGACTCCTCCCCCTCCTGACTCCTCTCCTCCTTCTCTTTCTCCTCCTGACTCCTCTCCTCCTCCTTCTCTTTCTCCTCCTGACCTCTCTCCTCCTGTTTCTCCTCCTCCTCCTTCTCTTTCTCCTCCTGACTCCTCTCCTCCTCTTTCTCCTCCTCCTCCTCCTGACTCCTCCTCCTTCTCTTTCTCCTCCTGACTCCTCCTTTCTCCCCCTCCTGACTCCTCCTCCTGACTCCTCTCCTCCTCTTTCTCCTCCTCCTCCTCCTGACTCCTCCTCCTTCTCTTTCTCCTCCTGACTCCTCCTCCTTTCTCCCCCTCCTGACTCCTCCTCCTGACTCCTCTCCTCCTGTTTCTCCTCCTCCTGACTCCTCTCCTCCTGTTTCTCCTCCTCTTTCTCCTCCTCCTGACTCCTCTCCTCCTCTTTCTCCTCCTCCTGTTACTCCCCCTCCTGACCTCTCTCCTCCTCTTTCTCCTCCTCCTGACTCCTCCCCCTCCTGACTCCTCTCCTATTGTTTCTCCTCTCCTCCTTCTCTTTCTCCTCCTGACTCCTCCTCCTTTCTCCCCCTCCTCACTCCTCCTCCTGACTCCTCTCCTCCTCCTGACCTCTCTCCTCCTCTTTCTCCTCCTCCTGACTCCTCTCCTCCTGTTACTCCCCCTCCTGACTCCTCCTCCTGACTCCTCCTCCTGACTCCTCCTCCTGACTCCCCCTCCTGACCTCTCTCCTCCTCTTTCTCCTCCTCCTGACTCCTCTCCTCCTCTTTCTCCTCCAGGCCCCCAGCAGAGCCGGCCAGGTATGATGAGCCCCTCCTCCGTGGTGACCTCTGACCTCTCCGCCCGCCCTCTTGGCGTGCGACCCGAGTTGTACCAGAGGAGCGTCGTGGGGGTGTTCAAAGCTCCCATGCCCCCCCAGCACCAGCCTCAGCAGGAGGTGTTTGGAGGTCCAGGAGGGAGGAGGGACCTGTCCTTCTCCCTCCCCCAGGCCCAGGATCCTGCCTTCCCCTCCAGCCCGCTGTCAGGACTGGGTTCCCCCCACCGGAGCCCCTACGCCCAGACTCCAGGAGACCCCTACGCCCAGCCGTCCCCCATGGCGTCCCGCCACTCCCCCGACACCTACGCCACCCCTCAGACGCCTGGTACGCCCCGACCACATTCTGACCCCAGCTACCTCAGCACCCCCCCCTCACTGAGACTGGACCAGTTCAGCCAGCAGTCCGTGAACCGACGCCCGTCCCCCTCTCACCCAAACCTGGACCCCTACTCCTCCAATCCGGGCACGCCCCGCCCCTCCGCCTCAGACCGCTTCCCTCGATCACCTGGGGGTCAACGGGGCGCCGACCTGTACGGCCAGCAGCCCCCCACGCCTTTCAGCCAGAGCCCAGGGTCTGCTTCCTCCCCCCTGGCCCCGGGACCGTCTGGAGACCCGCCCACCTTCGCTCCAGCGCCGCACAAGGTAAGGGACCCCTCAGTCCGTCTGCTGGTAGCCATGGTAACACAGACAGGTCTGGACCCCAGCATGAATTACTAATCTGTTACAGAACTCAACAGCTGATGGCAGCGATGAGTCAACATTTAATTATGTTAATGAGTTTATGATTAATTGGAGACGTTGTTATTTAGACTGGGCCGGTCCCTCAGACCACACTGTCCCTCAGACCACACTGTCCCTCAGACCAGACTGTCCCTCAGACCAGACTGTCCCATATGTGTCCCCTCAGACCAGACTGTCCCATATGTGGCCCCTCAGACCAGACTGTCCCATATGTGGCCCCTCAGACCAGACTGTCCCTCAGACCAGACTGTCCCATATGTGGCCCCTCAGACCAGACTGTCCCATATGTGGCCCCTCAGACCAGACTGTCCCATATGTGGCCACTCTAATGTCTCTAATCCGTTTCTCTGTCCCAGGTGCAGCAGTCTCCAGGAAGGACGTCCAGCAGCCAGACTCCAAAGCATCCTGGGATGTCAGAGGACAGTGGCTTCTCCTTGCCGGGACACGACCCCTTTGAGCAGGGTCACGTGAACCCGGGTCCATCCCAGTCAGATAAGACGGTGACCAATGACATGTCAGTGCTGGGCGGAGCCTCTTTAGACGGACCAATGAGCATCCTGCCACAGCTGGGAGACTCAGAGGAGAAGCTGAGACAGGTAGGTCCAGGTGTTGTCCAGGTGTTGTCCTTTTCGTCCAGGTGTTGTCCAGGTGTCTCTCAGCTTGTCTGTCTCCTGCAGCGTCAGCGTCTCCGGCAGCTCATCCTCAGGCAGCAGCAGCAGAAGAGCGCCCTACGCCAGGAGAAGTGTCTGCAGGATCCAGGGTCTTCTGGGCCCCCCGTGGCCCCCGCTGCCCCAGCCGGGCCCAGTCCTCTTCACAGCTGGTCCCAGGATGACTCCGCCCCCGCCGCTCCTACAGCCGACCTCTTTGGACGTCCTCCTCCTCCCTACCCCGGCACGGTGCGCCCCGGTGGCGCCCTGACCCCGAGGTTCCCCGGATGTTTCCCAGGGGAGCAGCAGAGGGGCTTCACCCCCAGTGAGGCTCCGTTCCCCAGGCAGAACGTCCCGCTGGGCGTACGAGGACCGGCCCTCAGGTGAGACATGGTCCAGACCTTAGATGTAGTCCTCAGGTGGACTTGATCATTAGTTTTAGCTGGTCATGGTCTCGTCTAGGTCCAGACCTGGTCCCTCCTCTGTCCTGGTCCCTCCTTTGAACTGGTCCCTCCTCTGACCTGGTCCCTCCTCTGACCTGGTCCCTCCTCAGACCCGGTCCCTCCTCAGACCCGGTCCCTCCTCTGTCCTGGTCCCTCCTCTGTCCTGGTCCCTCCTCAGACCCAGTCCCTCCTCTGTCCCGGTCCCTCCTTTGAACTGGTCCCTCCTCTGACCTGGTCCCTCCTCTGACCTGGTCCCTCAGACCCGGTCTCTCTGACTCATATCTGCTCTCTGGTCCAGGTTTGCTGTTCCTCCTGGAGCTCCAGCAGGCCTCCAGGACTCCTTCCTGCAGGCTCCCCAGGGGTCGATTCCTGGTCCTGGTCCTGGTCCTGGTCCTGGGCATGGCGTGGTGGAGGGAGTCCAGATGCGGAGGCCGGTTCCAGGTGACTTCACCGGCATCAGACCTCTGCTGGCTCCTAACGCGCCCCCACCGATGATGCCAGGTGACAAACAGTTTACAGTGATAGTATCATCCACAGCTTTTCTCCTATCAGTCCTGATCAGTCCTGTACATGTTCCTCTCTGCCCCCCCAGGCGTCCCCCAGCCCTTCGTCCCCCGCTCCCTCCCCATCCAGCAGCACAGCATCATGGGACAGCCCTACATCGAGCTGAGACACCGGGCGCCAGAGAACCGCCTCAGGCTGCCCTTCCCTCTCCACGCAGCCTCTGATCCCGGGGCAGTGCAGCCCAGAGACCCTCAGCCCTCAGCGCCCAGGCCCGGTCTGGGGCCCGGTCTGGGGCCCGGTCTGGGGCTCGGTCTAGGGCTCGGTCTGGGGCCCTGTCTGGGGCCCAGGACGGCTGAGGCGCTGATGGGCCAGCAGATGGCGATGGCCGGCGGCAGCGGCGTGGAGCACATGAACCAGCAGCACCTGGGACACTCGGCGCTGCACGGGACAGACGGGATGGAGGAGCACATGGAGGGGGAGGACTCGGCCGTGAAGGACCTGGAGGACGTGGAGGTGAAGGATCTGGTCGACCTCAACCTCAACCTGGACCCTGAAGACGGTACGAGCTTAGAGCGGGGCCAGACGGCGTGATGACTCATGAAGCTTTAAGTAAACGAGCTGTTTGTTCTGGTTCAGGTAAAGACCTGGATCTGGGTCCCAACGACCTCCACCTAGACGACTTCCTGCTGTCTGGGAAGTTTGACCTGATCGCCTACGCCGACCCCGAGCTCAACCTGGAGGACAAGAAGGACATGTTCAACGAGGAGCTGGACCTGGGCGAGACGGTGGAGGACAGCGAGGCCGGGGACAGGAGGGACGGTCCCAGAAAGACGGACGACCAGACACACCTCATCACCCACGTCAAACAGGAGGTAAAGGATGGCGTCAAGATGGAGGCTGAGAGCTCCTCCGCTCCACCACCTGGGGTCATCTCCACCAGCGGACCCCCCGGACCCCCCGGGGCTGATTCCTCAGCCGTCCTGACTAAGGTGGGACCATGTTTAACTTGTCCTCAGACTCAGACATCCTGATTACCCAGCAGTCATTTAATGAACCCCCCCCCCCTCCAGGAGATGCTGGAGCCCTCTGGGTCTGTGTCGGGGGCCATGGCCCCCCAGGCCCAGCAGCAGGCTCCACCTCTGGGCGTGGCCCCCAGTGTCCAGCCCCCCATGGCCGCAGGTGAGCAGACCCTCTTAGATTATTGATCTGTATTAGACCAGGACCAGGTTTAGCCAGACCGTCTTTGTCCTTCCTGTCTCCAGGGCAACAGTCTGTCTTCCAGCAGCAGCTGAAACCCAGCGGGCCCTACGTGCCCCCACACCCCGGCCTGGCTCCTCAGCCGGGACCCTCCACCCAGACCCAGAGTCCTCCTGCTCCGGCCCAGGACCAGAGCGGCGCCAGACCTTTGCTCCTGGAGGAGCAGCCGCTCCTCCTGCAGGACCTCCTGGATCAGGAGCGGCAGGAGCAGCAGCAGCAGAAACAGATGCAGGCTCTGATCAGACAGAGGTCCAGCTCTGAGCCCGTGTTCCCCAGCATGGGTGAGCCTTGACCCCTGACCTCTACATGTGTGTCGTTAATGGGACGGGCTTCGTCTGACGTGTTTCTGTCCCACAGACTTTGACTCCATCTCTGACCCCATCATGAAGGCGAAGATGGTGGCTCTGAAGGGCATCAACAAGGTCATGACCCAGGGGAGCCTGGCACTGAACCCCATGGTCATCAACAGGTAAGCCCTCTGACCTCTGACCTCTGACCTGAAGGAATGACCTTCTGAGTCCCTGACGTCGCGTCTTCTCCGTCTCTGTCTCAGGTTCCAGCACGCTCCAGGGACCCCGGAGCCCGAGGGGCCTCCTCAGCCCCCACAGCCGATGGGACAGGTATCTGCAGCCACACAGGTGTCCGGTCGCCTCAGACAGACAGACAGAGTCCCTAATGTCTCCTTGTCCCTCTTGTCTCCCTGTCAGGACGAGAAGTTGAGCGCTCCGCTGGTGCGCCCCAGCCCCCCCAGCTTCGGCCCGGGCTTCGTCAGTGAGTGTCAGAACGTGATGAGCTGTCGGCGCTGACGCAGCTTTACGTTAAAGCGTCTCTGGTGTTTTCACAGACGAGTCTCAGCGGCGTCAGTACGAGGAGTGGCTGGGGGAGACGCAGCAGCTCCTGCAGATGCAGCAGCGTCTCCTCGAGGACCAGATCGCCGCCCACCGCAAGACCAAGAAGGCCCTGTCCGCCAAGCAGAGGACGGCCAAGAAGGCGGGACGAGCCTTCGCCGAGGAGGACGCCGCCCAGCTACGCTACATCAGCGAGCAGCAGGGCACGGTCCAGAAACAGCTGGAGCAGGTACCCAGAGTCCGTGAGGGGGGGTGGAGGTGGGGTGGAGGGGGGGTGACTTTAGGTTGACGTGTGAATCGTGTGTGTTCAGATCAGGAAGCAGCAGAAGGACCACGCTGAGCTGATAGAGGACTACAGGACCAAGCAGCAGCAGCAGAAAGCTCTGCAGCAGCCCCCCTCTGCCCCCCCCTCCATCCCCATCAACCTGCCCCCCCACCCGGGTGGACCCACGCAGGCTCCTCCCCCAAACGCTCCCCCTGGCTGGATCGCGGGGGGCAGGCTTCCAGGGGCGATGGGGCAGAGGATGCCGGCTCATCTGCCCCCTCAGATCCCCCCCACCCTTCCTAACCCCCCCCAGGTCACCCAGAGCCCCCCCACCATGGCACCGGGACTCACAGCTCCCACAGCGAGTTTCAGCGCCGGCCCCACCAGAGCCATGGGGGACGCGTCCAGCGCCACGCCTCAGGTAACGTCTGACACCTCCTGGTCCCGGCGCTGACGTCTGTGGCTTGATGACCTTTAACCCTCTTTGGCTCCGCCTCCTCTGCAGGTGAAGTTTGACGACAACAACCCGTTCAGCGAGGGTTTCCAGGAGAGGGAGCGGAGGGAGCGGTTGAGGGAGCAGCAGGAGAGGCAGAGGGTTCAGCTCATGCAGGAGGTGACACATCATCAGAGGACAGAGTGTGGACGGTTAGAGGGACCTTTGTAGAGCTTTGTCTTTGTCTCTGTCTCTGTCCTCAGGTGGAGCGGCACCGCGCCCTGCAGCAGAGGCTGGAGCTGGAGCAGCAGGGCCTCCTGGGACCTGGAGTAGCAGCCGTACCTCAGGCTGGGGCTCGGCTGGGACAGACGCCAGGACCGGGAACAGGACCAGGACCTGTCCCCGCTGGGGACAGTCTTTCTCAGATGCCCTTCTTCAGCTCTGAGTTGCCCCAGGACTTCCTCCAGTCCCCCCCATCCTCCAGACCTCCACCTCAGCTCCAGCAGCCAGGCCTCAGCCAGGCCTTCATGGGGGGACCCCTTCACCCTGGACCGCCTCTCATGGCTTCAGGTCTGGTCCCAGGGGCCCCAGCAGAGCGGGCCCCTTCTAACCTCCAGACCAGGCCGAGGCTCCCGGGTCTCGCTGGGCCCCCAGCCCACGGACAGATCCGTCCATCAGGGACGACACCGTCCCATCCTGGAGCTCTTAGATTTGGGCCTGATTGCTCCTCCCCCTCCTTCCCCTGCTCCTCTGCAGGCTCCGCCCCCCTCGCTCACCTGTACTCTGACATCATCCCAGACGACAAACCAAAGAAGAAGAGGAACAGGAAGAAGGACGGAGACGACGGCGTGGGAGGGGCCAGGACGCCGCTGTCCTCACACTCTGATGACATCACTGCCCCGCCCACTCCAGCCGTCTCAGACACCTCCTGCTCCACGCCCACCGGTGGAGGCGTGGACCAATCAGACGCGTCCCTGTCTGAGCTGGAGAGGCAGCTGTCTGTCAGCTGTGCGGCCCAGCAGAGAGGCTCCGTCCTGGGCATGGAGGGCCACAGAGTTCCCCTGTCTGCTCTGCTGGAGGTCAAGGTAATAACCTGCTGATGTTTGTGGTCCTGCTGCTGTAAAGTGTCCCACACGTCTTCATTTTGTGTCCTCGTCCCCCCACAGGAGGAGCGAGAGGAGGGAGGAGCATACGGGGGAAGCGTGGTGAAGATGGAGGAGGGTGGAGGTGAGGGCTTCTCCTCCATGTCTCCCCTTCATGGGGGAGACAGGGGGAAGGAGCTGCTAAGACATCTCCTGAAAGACAAGAGCTCCCCGACCACCACGCCGTCACCCACCGGCCACGCCCCCGCCCACCGCCAGCTGTCCAATGACGGCGTCCGGTCAGAGGAAGAGGACGGACCTGGTTCCCACGGCAACGCGGTGAGGTTCTAGTGATGATGGGTTTAATGTGTCACTGAGCAGAACGTGGTCAAAGGTCAAAGGTCAGACATCCAGCCGGTCATTCTTTAACGTACCTGACTGTTAACGAGGACGTCTCTGTCCTCCAGGTGATGAGGGACAGTCCTGGTCCAGATCAGATGGACTCCTCTGGCAGGAAGAAGACTCAGCAGCGCTGCAAGAGACCGGCCCGGCCGGACAAGGACAGAGCTCCACCCAAATACAAAAGGAGGAAGAAGGAGGAGGAGGAGAAGACACTGCAGTCCTCGTCCTCCTCTGACCCCCTGATGACTCACCTGACACAGGTAGGACGGTCCGTCCAGTGTGAGCAGCGTCTGCAGATAGACCCTACATGTTCTGACTGTGTGTGCTCCTCTCAGCTGTCGGTGCTGCCCCTCATGGAGCCGGTGCTGGGGGTGGATCTGA
>SRSE01001423.1:0-65794 GCA_005024645.1 Planiliza haematocheilus
GGATTTGGATCAAATCTCCGTTAAAACCAATCTGCTGCAGGTACAGTCGGACCGGCCTAATCCCGCATGCCTCCGTCTGATCGGTCGCTACTCACCGACGGCCTGATGATCACAGGTATCAACACTAATGCTTCTCAGAGGTTTGAATCAGTCTAGTTATCTACTTAAAGCAAGTTTAATCTGCACTGGCTGCAGCCGCTCTGGCCTTTTAAAGGAGTGTGTTGATGGAAAGTCTGAACAGCGCGGAGGGACTGATAAGATAATCTGAAGCCCATGTCTACGCTGGAAAACGCTTTCGTATATCAAGAAAGACCTCCAGGTCATGATATGTCCCAAAACAAACAAAGCTAAAACAAGGGCAACTGGACTTTTGGAGTTTCTTGAAGACGTTTAATCCAAGTAGCTTCTTCAGCTCTAAAAGACTGGTGGACCGTTAGAGTCTCACAAATCTGACTCAAAACATCAGCAGATGTCCTAAAAGTCCTGAAAGTAGACACATCAAACCTGATCAAGCTCATGGAACAGAAATATATCATGCTTGTGCACTTATTTAGTAATTTCCTTGTGGGGACTCATCAGAGAATGGACATGGACTTCTGAGGGTTGTCCTGTTTTAGTGGGGGGGTCTTTGAGGGGAGGGGCCTCTGTGGATCATCCCACAGATACTTGATCAGTTTTGGGATCTAGTGAATGTGGAGGCCAGGTCAACACCTTGTGCTGTTCTTCTTCCTAAAGTGTTTTTGTGGCTGCATCCTGCTGGGGATGGCTGCTGCCATCAAGGAGTGTCATTGCTATGGGGTGGGGGTGCCTGGTCTGGTCTAGGTGGGTGCTACATGTCTAAGTAACATCCACACCAATGAATGAAGCCAGGTCCACAAGTTTCCCAGCAGAACACTGAACTGGAGCAAGATGCTTTAGATGTTATTCAGTTCTTCTCTGTGGTCATAATGTTGTGGCTGATTGGTTTATCTGCGTGAACTCTTGTTTCCAGTATCTGCTGTGACCTTCTTGTGCAGCTAAACGTTTCCAGTAACAGCTGATCAGTCGTCTAAGCAGCTTCTAGTCAGTTCCTCAGATCTGATGTTGGTGAGTTTCCCTTCAGATACAACGTTTCTATTGGATTAAAGACTTTGACTTGGCCGGTCTCATTTAACATTTCTTTGTAGACGCAGAAAACATATTCAGTTTGTTCAAAATTCATATTTTAAGCAGTAGTAGTTTAAAGTGAGTCCTCTTTGTTAAAGTGAATGGACATCCGTGGACGTCTGCTCCAGCTGGACTCGCATCTGAGGATTTAAAGTCTTTTGACCAGAACCTGAACATAGAAATTAAAAATGCATTGTTATCCAGTCCCGTTGGCCCCGGCACAGGCTGCAGAATAAGACCAGCGGTGAACTAAATCCTTCTCGCCTTTCCGTCCTGCGTTTAAAAGACAGCTGTGAAATGAAGGTGTTAATTATTCATGGAGTAATATGTATATATTTAAACTGCAGGAATGGAGACAAGCATCCATTATTCAGCACGCCTGGGCTTTTTTTATGAGATTTATCATTATTAAGCGAGACTGTGTGGGTGGGCAGAGTGGACAGGGCAGGACGAGTGTCCATGTATGTGTGTGTCCGCCGCGTTCACAGTCATAAATCACTCAAGCTGATCTTCAGTGTGTGTGTGTGTGTGTGTTTCACTGCTGTTTAATTACTGCAGGGTATCATCATTTACATTCAGAGCACAGGAGTGTGTTTGTGCGTGTTTGTGCGGAATATATGAGTTTCTTTTTTAATACGTGGGAGTGTTTCATGATTATTTTATTTTAATATTTTATGTGTGAATGATCTTATGTGTGTGTGAGAGGCCGTCTAAGAGCAGCCAGGCAGTCGGATTACCAACAATCATGACCACAGTCATCTAATCAATACTTCCTCTTACAATGCTGGTCACACCTTACTACCTCCTAAGTGTGTGTGTGCTACCAAGTCTATAAAAATGCTAAATTAGATGCTGCATGTGTGTGTGTTTGTGGGGATATTCCTGATCTGGCCTTTTATTCAGCCGTGCAGAGCAGTAATGAATTCACAGAGTCTCTAATGCGTGAAATACTGAAGTACAGCGCGTTATGGGTTCCTCAAAATTAAACCACGAGTGCTTTTTCTCCATTATTTTTATCGAGTGCCTCTATAGAACAACAAATCCAAACAAGATAATAACGAGAGAACACAAGATTTCCAGCAGGATTAGAAAGAGAAAGTAAACTTTTGTGAGTCTGATCACAGATGACGCTGAGCCTCGTACTCTGTTGATCTGGAGCCAGATCTGTAAACCAATAACGAGTAAAACTGGGCTCTACCTGCTCCAATTACAAGGTTAGGGTTAGGTTAATGGTCAGGTTGACTCTAATCTCTTTAATGAGATCAGTTGCAGAGGACAGATTTGTTGTGCTGTTGGATAGTAACACAAGACTTTTTGTCCAAGTAGCTTCTACACGATTGGTGAGGAGTTCAGGTTTAAATGGGAACATCCGTTCATTCAGTCATTAGAACTTAAGAAGCTGTTTGGATGAAACGTCTTCAAGAAAACCAACAAGTCTAGTTGTCCTTGTTTCAGCTTTTTTTTTTTTTTTTTGTATATACCATGACCTGGAAGACTAAGAACCTAGATGGAAGAAGACATTCATCTAATCTTCATCTCTATTCATAATATGCGATATCTGGTAGATGTATCATCAAGCACCAGGAGCTCAGTTCATCCCTAAAACGTCATACAAGAGACACAAAAAATACGGCATCAAAATACTTCATGCATTGAGAAACAGATGAATTGAAGAGGACAGGAACTGGACTGACAAAGTTCACAAACAAGAGGTTGGACAATGAAGACAGTCACTTTTTCAGTTCTCAAAGACGGGTACTACTGAACATTACTCTCTAACAACTCATTATTGGCCAAATTCAAGGTGTGAATCATCCGTTCAGACTCGTATTTAAACCCCAACTTCACACCAATCCTTTAAAAATGAAGACTTGGATTAAACGTCTTCAGGAAATCTCTATAAGTCCAGTTGTCCTTGTTTCAGTTTAGTTTTTTTTAGTTTTTTTTTTTTTTGGATATACCCTGACCTGAATGAAATTTGTATAATCTGATAGAAATTCAGATTCTTCAGCCCCTAGACCACCCGTTCACTGCTAAAATGTCACTTTTAAAGTTTAAATGGTTCGTATTAACGTTCAAACGTGACCCCGTTCATTTCTGTAGATTTTTCAATTATATAAAGAAATTAAATATTTGTATTTTTGTTACCACTCCGGCCGGTCCTACCAGAAACTAGTGCTTGCTAAAGGTTCCTAGGATTTTTCTGAATGTGCACAAACCGACATTGGAGTATTACATGCGTTATTTCAGCTGCAGTCTGAACGGAAACAGTGCGTCGTGAATTAGCGACACTAGGCATGAAGGGGTTAAAAAGTCTGACGCGGAGCAGCAAATTACAACATGCAAGGTTTGCAAACAAATAGTGAATAAAAATCCATTCAGACTTTACACCAGTCTTTTAAAAATGAAGACTTGTCCAGTTGTCCTTGTTTCAGCTTTGTATTTTTTATTTTTTTGGATATACCCTGACCTGAATGACTGAGCAGAGAAAGCTCCACAGACCTTGAATAATCACAGTTTGTATAATCTAATAGAAATTCTGATTCTTCAACCCCTAGACCAGCAGTCACTGCTAAAACATCACTTTTAAATGGTTCGTATTGACGTTCAAGAAGACTTGATGACTTTGTGAACTGTTCATTAAGATTTTGCAGTCGGCCTTAAGGTGGGCTGGTGACAGTGGACAAACAGAAACCTTGATACAGTTTAAAAACAGTTTTCTGTAGCAGGTTGTAAACATGTTTACTACGTGGAGGTTAATGGGATTTGACTCATCGTTGATGTAGTGGTCATTAGAGGTATTGCAGTTTTAGGCTCTTTGGCCGTGTGATGATTAGATGTCCACATACTTCTGTTTGTTGACTTTAATGCATCAGAAATGTGTGTTAACACATCACATATTAATAGTTTTGATAATGTTTCTGAAGTTGCAGTAGTAAACGCACTCTCTCGTACTCTGTATAAACTTCAGGACTCTTCAGCTCGGTCACCGTTGACCTCAGTTTGAGGCAGCGAGCATCCGTTCACCTTGAGTGCCGAGCCAAGGCCGCTGAGGTACGTATGGGTTTTTCATTTGCTCCAAATCAATCTAGTCAGCTTTTGGACCGGCCCATCGACCGGTCAGTTGATCAGCTCCTCTATCAGATAATCAATTTATCGCCGTGTGAACCACTGACCTTTTTCACGGAGCGGTACAATGAAGGATGAGCTGTCGGAGGGACTCACTGAGAAACATGTCAGGCACTTCCTCGTGTCTCCTGAGCTCCCCTGTCAGCAGTGTTTCTTGTAAACTGAAAAATGTGCATCTGAAAAAATATTTTGAAGGATTGAAATATTTCAGAAACTGATTTAGTTTTGTGAACGTCTCCTGCAGAGTCTGAATGACTCCTGTCCCTGCAGAGCAGCAGTGACTGTGATAAAATATTCTGCATCATTTTTTATGAATTCAGAGTAATTGGTTCCTCACAGGAGGATCTGTCTGATGCTTTTGGGTTATTTATGCTGAGACCTTCAGAAAGTGAAAACAACTTTTGTTCATTTTCAGATGTCGATCGTAGAAGTGGTGAAATAAGTGTTTAAAAACAAATCCAAGGTAAAAAGCTGAGGGGATTTAAGGCCAGACGTCTTCAGAATGAAAACCAAGACTGATGCTTATTAAAAATCAAAGACTTGGCCCTGTTCACACCACCCATTAACATCCATCCTGGGCGATTAGGTCATTAATGGACAGCTAACATTTGAATGATCCTTGTTCTTGTAGCTGTTAACTAACTAAATGATAAATAAATCTAAACAGGAGGAGAAACTAATTTAATCAATTCACATATTCTTTCTTCTTTATTTTATTCACCTTCAGTAGCAGAGATTATTCTATCATTGCTTTCTACAGCTTGTTCCAAAATATGTATCACCTCCCCACGTCATGGCGAATGCACAACAAACAAGGTTGCTTCATGGTTCAGTTTAAGGCTCAGGTGCAGCAAAAGCAGTTAATTAGAGACTTTAAAGAGAAAAGATTGGATCAGATCTCAAGTGGTGGCTGGGGACTCATGTGGAGACACATTTTAATGCCATGTTTGACCACAGGTATGTGAAGATGGACAGTCGTCATGAGGACAGATGTTGATAAACAGATGAGCATAAATTGTTGGTTGGAAAACTGTAAAATAGTTGTAAGAATGAATGATTTAAAAGTAGAATATTTATCTCGAGTGGCTTATAGAAGCTACATCACATCCTGTGATTACTGTAAAATAGTTTTCTGGTGTTTATTTCTACTGTAAATTTGGACATTTTAACGTGGACGTCTGTGGGGATGTGCTTCTCTTTGGAGTCAGCCTCTAGTGGACATTTAAGGAGCTGCAGGTTCATTCAGCCCTGCTGCCTGACCGTGACACGTTGACCGGTTTAATCTCTGAAACGTTTCTTGTATTTCAGACTCTCTAACTATTACAGCTCAGAGAGGATGCATGTGGCCTCCATGTGCATCCAAACGGTTAATCCAGCAGCTTAGAGCCCTTCAGCTTTAGGTTCGATATTCAGCCGTGACGCTCGCTGCGTTGCTAGTCTCCTCGTTTCTAACACAAGAACAAACACACTTGACTTGTACGGGTTCTTCTCGGTGGAAAGCTCAGACAGGAGGCTTAGTCTCGGAGGCCTGGCCGTACAGTCTGTCTGTGTGTGAGTGAGTGTGTGTTGCTGCCCGCCTGCAGTGTGTCACCGTGACAGGACGGAGAGTTTGTGTTCTGTGAACTGCAGCAGGATGTTTATACAGGGTGAGGAACTGCAGACGATGCTCTGGGGTCGGCACGGCGACCGTGGCGTTTACCGCCTCGCCTGGGAGACGTCCTCGTCCTTCAGCTGATCACACTGTAACCAGTGTATGAGAGCAGATTAAATTACAGCATTTACACACACACACACACTGAGGGGTGGGGTCATGTGACCTGTCCTATCTATCATCAATGGATCAATCGCCAAGCAGAGGTCAATTACTCTACACCTTTCATAATGGCTGCAGAACTATTACACCCTCTTCATATCTGCAGCCAGTGACGGGTGGTCCCACGAGTCGACGCTGAAGCTCAGGCAGAGAGAGATTTCATTTCATTATCTTTTAACCTTTCCCTCTCGTCTTTGTGTCTGAGCAGCAGGTGCCACTTTAATTAATCTGGTGTAAGTGTAATATGTCACTGTCCAAATCTCATCCAAACGCGTTGTTATGAAGGGAACTAAAAGAGGCGTAACTGCAGCCACGTAGCAGCACTGAGACCATGTAATGCTGTAATGAAGCGGGCGACTCCAAGTTTAACCATTCGTCATCTCTGATACGAGAGATTGACGTAAACACTGGTTACACCAAATGTAATTAAACGCGATCCAGGACGTTGGTTCCAGCTTTAGATAGAGTGTAAAAAAAGTGGATGACATGACGGCTGCTCGAAAGTGAAGCCAAATCATGAGGAGCTCATAAGCTCCGCCCCCTCCATGTTAGTGGATGGGCCAAACTGAAACACAGATGTAAAGAAGATTAGGAAGTTAATGCAATGCTGGTTCACGTTCATGAGTCAGTGCCAGTTATTTGTCGCTATAAAAACAGGATGTGACATCATGATGATTGACAGTTGCCACTGACAACGGCTCCAGGAAGCAGTCCCGTAGGAACGTGAGAGTAGGGAAGACAATTAAGAAAATAAGTTTCTTAGTAACTGGTGGAGGTAGAGCAGAGAGCTTTATTGGTCAAGTAAAACCGAGTAAGCGTAGGCGGGTTGTTAATAATGTGGCTCCAGATTTGCATGATGGCGGCGCCTGTATCACCTAGGATACTAGCTTCTGTTTGACCAATGGGAGGACCACCACGCTTCCACCATGCTTTGATGCATTCACACTACGATCGATGAAAGCCAGAGCTCGGTCTGCTTTGCCAGCATCGTTGTCGCCGTTTTATTGTTGCTCTAGTGCTCGGTGAAGTCAACAGAACGGGGTTTGGAAAAGGGCATTGACTGAATACGCAACACGGCAATGGGTGAAGCAACAGCATCATGATTAGTTGATGCAACGACACATTAGGGTTGGGCGGTGTGACCGTATAAAAGTGTCTACCGGTAGAGATTTTGCGATACCGTTTATACCGTATTGGTCTGAGTCACTGTAATTACACCTCCTCGACACACGGGGCGCTGCAGGCGTTGCAGCAGACTGCTTGGCGTGGTTGCATGAGCACGACGAAGAAGAAACAGCTTTACCTGAGTGACAGCAATCATGGCAGAGGAGGAGGAGGAGGAGGAAGTCGTTCTGTAAAGGAGCGCTACGTCTGATGTGTGGAACTTTTTAGGATTTAGAAAATCCGACGACGAACAAAAAGTGATCGTCTGCAAAGAGTGACGCGCGACTGTTGCTGCTGGAGGTGGAAACACCAGTAACCTCTTAAGGTTAAAACATGCAAAGCAGTATTATGAAAGATGCACCTGTTACCTTATGTAAAGCTTGAAAATGCTTCATCTCATTTGTTATTTTTATTTCTTAAACTGGAGCTCTGTGTTTACATTTCACACTATAGCTTAAGTTAAAGCCTTTTGCTCATACCGCCCAAACCCTACGACACATCAGTGGAGCGACAAAGGAAGCAGCAGATGTGTTTTATTGGAAAGGATTGATTGCTTTAGGTTCTAGGACGCCCTCGGTCTATGACGTATGTGTGTTATCCCCCAATAACCTGAACGTCAGACCAACTTCCTCCTCTCTACAAAATCTTGGCGTTGAAAGTTTGATCTGAAGTCTCTAGTTATACTCTGACTCCGTAGCTTGATGCTGCATATCTCTGGCCATCACTCTCTCACTGCTAGTGTGAACATATTCTACATATTTTTGGAGGATATTCAAGGGGGTTACCAAGGCAACCAGAGTAGATAAAAGCACTGTCGGCTACGAAGAGTTTGGAGCAGTCTGCAGCACATCGGACCGACTCTGAAGAAGTTTTTAACTAATGTCGACCTTTTTCTCCAACCAGCCTCAGACACAGATGGACAGGACTTCAGGCTTTCAGTCATTATTGATCCTCACAAATATATAAGATTAACAGCGACCCCCTTTACATGCCCTTCATGAATATTTTATGTCAGATTAGGTTGCCTGCATGAAAAACACGGTTAAAGGAAGGTTGACTTGATTCCTTGCCTCTGTGTGTGGACTGATAAATGCAGTTTAATGTTAATGTGTGTGGGTACGGGCTTCGTGTGCAGACCCTGAAAATGACTCCTTTAGAGACACATTAAGAATTTCAGCTGAACCGACCTGGATGAAACATTCAGCAGGGGTGTCGTGCCAGCCTTGGTTTTTCCAGATTCACTCTTCACCACCTGAAAGAAAACAAACTTTCAAACTAAAATCCTGGACTGTGCGTCCTGTCGGCTCGGCTGCCAGTCAAACAAACGAGCCCGGAGGCTTTCATTAATTATAAATAATAAGCAGAGAAATTAAAAATCAATTCGACGCCATGAACGGAAAAAGAAACGTTGAGCTGGACCTGACGCTGACCCTGGATGTTTGTCTCTGGTGTAATTGGCCAACACAAACACTTTTTAATGTTTGAGGAAGGTTATCCGCCACATGACCATTAAACAAACTAGAAAACAGCTGTGGCTGGAAACTCCAGCGTACAGCGGCGCATTGATCTTTATTATAATCAATACAGCCTCTTTCATTACAGTCGGCCGTGTGAGTCTTTCAGTCAGTCAGGTAACAGTCCCTTCGGTCAGTTAAGTCACCTCTCCGTATCGATCGGCTTTCCTAAAAATGTGTTTTCCATTGATTGACAGACGAGTAATTAAATGATGGAGAGGGAGCCCCGCAGCGTTCTGCATTGACCGGCTCCAGCAGCTTTAACGGTAAACTGCACGGCCTATTTAATAACCCGAGAAATTGTATTTTTTATGGTGAATCATCGACAACAACAGGTAGCAATCATTCCCCGGTAATTGCTACTCCTGGCTCTCCCTCCTGGACTTCACCCGGACCTCAGAGCAGAGAGGATCAGAAAGAAACAAGAGAGGAGGAGGTAGAGAGAGCTCGCCGTGCCTCTCTCTTTGCCTCCCTCTCTCTCCCCTCGTTATCTCGGTGGCCTCGATATGAACCCGCGTTCACAGCATCCCCCAAGAAGCATGTTTTTTTTTTTTTTCTTCCCTTTCCTTGTCTGGTGTCAGAATTTTCTCTCGACGCGTGGAGAGATGAAATGAAATGAAATGCGGCGGATCGGATTCGCTCTCGCGGTGCACTCAGACCCCCGCTGCTGTGTGGAGCTGGTGACCGGAGTTTGACTCCTGCGTTTGTCAAATCCCCAAAAATAACCAATTTGGTACGAGGAGATTGAGAAGATGAGAGCAGCCGTGAAGGGCTGAGAGCTGAGGGATGTGTGCGGTGGTGCTGAGGGGGATTAAATAATCCCGAGCGGTAGAACAAGACGGGGCACGACTAAAACGTCTTCCTTTTAAAAAGCAGTTGTTGTTTCTTGATGTGTTTGTTTTCTGTTAAATCCTCATCATTGTCTGCCTGTGTTTAATACAAGTCATATCACAGATGAATGAATCAAAAGGTTACTGCTGGAGGAAGGGATTACAGAGAGGATGCAGATTAACAAATGACAAATAAACTAAATGATGGGAAAAGGCTTCAGGCTGCCGATGCTCTCTGTCAGCCCTGGGTTTCCTCTAAAGTGTGTTTGTATTTGTGTAAAGGCCAGACACATTAGTCAAGGCTGTAAATGCTGTGAGTTCACTGGCTCTGTTTACACTGACGGTACGTCTTCAACCTGACCAGTTATTCTAATCAGAGACGAACGGTTTACATGGACGTTAAATAAAATGAGTAAAAGTTTCATTTACTTTCATTTCTACGTAAAAAAACATCATCAGATATCACACCAGTCCTGACAAGTAGACAAAGAACACTTTTGTTCATATCTGAGTTGTAAAAAGTTTGTGAAGCCTTGTTTCCAGTATCTGCTGTGACCTCTATATGCAGCAGTTACCCGTAACTAAACGTTTCCAGTAACTGCTGACCAGCTTGGAGGACTTTTAACCCATTCCTCAGAACAGAACCACTTCAGTTCTGAGATGTTGGTGGGTTTCCTCACATCAACTGCTGCTTCAGGTCCAACAACAACATTTCTCTTGGATTAAGGTCAGGACTTTGACTTGGCCGTTCCTAAACATTCATCTGGTTCTTCTTTAACCGTTCTCTTGTAGAACCACTTGTGTTCTTGGTTCTCCTTGTCTTTGCTGCATGACCCAGTTTCTCTTCACATTCAGCTCATGGACAGATGTCCTGACATTTTCTTTTACAGTTCATTGGTCCATCAATGAGGACAAGGCGTCCTGGTCCAGATGCAGCAGAACAGGCCCAAACCAGGACATTAGCTTCACCCCCATGTTTGATGGAGGGATGAGGTTCTGATGGTGGAATGCAAGGCCAGATTAAATAAATATAATCAAGTTTAACCAACTACTTGTTATATTAAGTCCTTTTTTTGAAATTTTAATTGAAGTGAAACAGATTTACGTTTTTAAATAATTTGCCTAAGGGGAGTCAAACCTGCAGGAAAACGGAACAGAAGAAGCAATAGTTCCTCCCTAACTTTATCTCCATTTCTGAGGAGAGAGAAGAGGAAGGAGGAGGAGGAGGAAAGGTGGAAGTTGTTGAAGGAGGAAGAATGAGGAAAATGAAAAGACGGAGAAGGAAGAAGAAGGAGAAGAATCAGGGGAAGGACGATGAGGATAAATGCGATGTTGGAGGAGGAAGAGCAGAAGGAGATGAAGATGAGGAAGGAGGAGAACATGGATTGAGAAGAAGGAAAGAGCAAGGAGAAGATGAAGAAGAACAATAAGAATCGTGTCCTCCTTCAGTCCTGAATGTTTAGAGTCTTAGAAGACGACCAAGATGTCTCCACGTCTCCATCTTCTTTGTCCACATGGACTCCATCTTGGTTCTTCTTGAGTTTCTTCCTCCATGTTTCTGATGTTTACCTCACGTGGAGCAGACACGCTCAGAGAAACTAGAGCATGAAGAGTCTACATGTTTAGTAAAGGTTTACATCAGCACCTCTACAGCTGATTACTGAAATCTCCTTCTGATCAGGCCACTTAAAGCCAGAGATATCTCAGCCTGCCCCAAACTTTTAGCTTTGCAGGGTAATGGTCTTTTCCAATCGAGGGGAGAGTAACTGTCATAAAGAAAGCTGGATGGTTTGGGGATCTGAGGCGTAAAGACCTCTGGCTGAGGCCTAAGCTTCATCCTGTGACAGAGTAGGAGAGGGTTACTGCAGGTTAGCGCTCCTCCCCGCTGACAGACCTAATGAGCCGGCTGCTCCGCTCTCACAGGAGATAATTAAAACCGGAGCGGAGCTGGAGCTGCAGCTTTATCTGGATCTGGGTGGATGGATGTGAAGGACCTCGCTCTTTGATAAGAAGCTCTTCACTCGAGCGAAGCCTGTGGGCTCCTCTGAAGCAGGCGGCTTGTCACTTTTGGCTCTTTTACTTCCCCGCTTTGAACAAACACACACACAAAAAAAATCCTCTTTTCCCCAACAGGCCCAGACGCTGATTAGCACCCGTCTGCAAACGAATGGAAAAGCGTTTGCAGACGTGCTGACCCGCCGTTCAACCCGTCCCTCTTTGAGGCACGTCTGACGGATTCATAGAAAAGTGGGGAAAACGCTCCATGACGCGCTGCTCCCTGCAAAGTATTTCTGATGTTTGAGCGCCTCGTCTGGATGTGACAGCGGTCGTAAACACGCTGCGGTAGAGGAGATGCTGACGGTGGTGGAGGTGGAGGTGGTGTGTGTGTGTGGTGGGGCTCCCAGATAATGAGGGTGACTGTTGTAACATCATGAGAGGACCCAGGACTGCAGTCAGGTGGTTGTAAGGACTCCTCCTGGGGGGCGTGAAAGGTGCTCGGCTCTAATCAGACTCTTCAGGCTGCTGGTATCTCTGCTCTCTCTGGGCGAAGCTTCCCACTGGAGCCTATTTAAACCTCTGATGGAAACAGAATAAAATATTTAGAGCTTTATGCACTGGCAGCTGCAAAAAAAAAAAGAGATGAAGACTGACACGTAAACTTCTGCCTCGGCGTGTGTTTGTGTCGGCGCTGACCTGAATTTGAACTCATTCTGAGCATCGTGGTTCTGTTTTACTCGCACGAAACACAAACCGGGTTCCTTTTGAAATAGTCCTAATTACTGGTGGGATTATGTAATTATCCAACTCATGAAATATAAATAAATCCTGGTGGAGAGAGAAGAGACTGGATCAGAGCGACAAAGGTTATTAAAACTCTAAAAGATTAAGGAATGTTTTTTAAGAAATTGCTAAAAGTTAATGAGACCCGTCCCATTGACGTCCATCCAGGGTGGACGTTAATGGGACGGGATGTTAATGCATCCTGGACCAGGATGGATCCCGTCTGCTGATTTGACTGAATTGTTGTTTTTCATGCACAAGTCATTAGTTTATTTCTTTTGGACGTGTGGAAAGAAGTTTTATTTATTTTACAATTTTTCAGTTACACATTTATTCAAATTATCACAAATTTAATAAAATAACAGCTCATTTGCAAACTTCAGCGTACTGATAGGACAATGAATTTGAAGTTTTATTGTAGGGAGGTTTTTTGGTGATGTTTATTAGTGAAAAGCTTTAACAGGGAAGAGTTGTTTCCAATTAAAACTTATAGAACTTAACAATAAACTTCTTTCAAGGCTGTTTTCTCGGAGCCAGAAGTCTCCGGTTATGTTCATGTCTGTAGTCTGAAGGTTTTTCACAGACGGGCTTTGTTCATGTCGCATTCATAGACTGAATTAATGAACATTTTCTTCTTAATTCTAGTTATTGATTGTGTTTTCTTATTTCTTTGACTCTGTCATGTCAAAGGTTTTGGACTCATCCAGTGTCCTCGGTTATTGGTTCATCTGTAGAAATGTGACTCATCATCTGCTCCTTATTTAAGGAGGTGCTGAGCAGGATTCAGGCTGAGGAGGCCACAGGTGTTTGACCTGTATGTGGAGCTCCGTCTCTTTTGTCTCCTTGTGTTTTCTCTTTGCAGCCTGCAGCCTTTTCTGAGTGAATCTCAACAACAGCGCTGCTTTTTCTTTTCAGAGCCGTCGTTGTGATTGTGTCGTGAGCGTCCTTGCTGGATATACGAAGGCAAAGGCTTCTCTCCTCTCTCCTCTTTCAACCTTTCTCTGTCCCAGAATTCACTCTCCATCTAACTTCTGTTTGCAGTTTAAAATTTGCAATAATGTCATTTTGTCTGTGCCGACATTGTCTTTTGAAATTCTTGTATCTGGGGACAGTGTGGTCCAGATTGTTGCTTCACCCAGTTTCTCAACCATCTCATGTAAGATGACAAGAAATACAAAGGTTATGATCTGTGTAGCTGTCAATAGTCGTCCATTATTGGCTGAAGGAGCCGTGGCCCAACGTTTTGAGACAAATATTCATTTTCTGCTGCCTCATTTTTTATGACCCTCTTTGCCATGAACACGACAAGGCTGGAGATCACTCTGTCAGACTGGAAGCTTTAAAACTTAAAAGTGGTTCGGGGGACAAAACATGGAAACTTTGGTAATGAGCTGCTATCAGTCTGGATGCGGCCCAGAAGTTAACTGACTGCAAACTGCAGAGGTCTTGAAAAAGAAGGGTCAACACTGCAAATATTGCATCTTTGCATAAACTTAATGTAATCATCAATAAACACTTATGAAATGCTTGTAATTATACTTCAGTATATCACAGTAACATCTGACAAAAAAGATCTAAAACCACTGAAGCAGCAAACTTTGTGAAAACCAGTTCTCGTGTCATTCTCAAACTTTTGTCCACGGCCGTAGTGATGCTGATTTCCTAAAAGGTAGTTTAGAAGCTCAGTGTGATGTCTCAGGCCGCCGCCATCTTGTCAGGACGTGACTCCACCTAAAGGCCGGTACATTTGTTTGTTCTCACATCTTGTTCTCAACACATCAACCAGGACGAACAGTTTTTCTTGTTCTTGCAGCCTGAGGAGCGAGAACAAATTTCTTGCTTAACTCAGAGCAGCCATGCCTGTAATTCTGCATAAATTTAAGCCTTGTTATGATTTAAATTCTCTAAAATTTCTTCACCTACAGTTTTTTTTTTAACCCGGTTATAAACATGGCTATTTCTGCCGTAAAGTTGGATAGTGAGCGAGTACCTCATTTAACTCTTGTATTGTGTTAGAAAGCTGCCCACGTCACAATAGATCCAGCCCCAAATCATCCAAGAACAATGTTTGTCAACCAGTTTTGGTTTTCACCTCATATCTATCTTGTTTTTCATTCATATCCATGTAAGCATCGTATTAAATGTTATTTTTCACTTTTTATCTTTGTTATAGTGAAGACAAAAACAGAACAAACCAACTTTATTTTGCTCAAAATTTAAATGCAAACATAGGCCCTGGTTTGTACATGTATGGAAAGTTTGTCATTTACACTCAGACCAGTTTGTTTTTTCCAATCCGGCTGTTGCACAACACCCTTCTACTTTCAATGCTTGTCAAGAAAGATGTTCTTAACATATAGTGGCGTAAACAGCTCAAATGTTGTCTTGATGCCTTGAACATGTGACACAGCATATCTTGTAGGCTCTTCTTCATGATCACACTCAGCGTCATCCTCATTCTCAGACTCATCATCCTCAATGTGACTTTGGTTTCTGTCTTCATCAGTTTGTGGAGTGGGGGATGAAATGTCATCATTTTTGTATTTGAAAACCTCACATTGAGCATCTTTGTCCCCAGAGATGCTCAAATCACATGTGAGAAAAGTTGTGTTGCCATGGGATTAGGTGCCCCAAGGGAAGTCAGGTCAGGTGAGGGGATGGGATGAGATGGGGGGGGGGGATATGGTGGAGGGGGTGGAAGGCTGGTGTGTGGTGGGGAGTGTAAACTGAGCCAAATTTAATCCACAGAGCAACTCAAAGCTTTTTAAAAGATGCATGGACGCATGCAACTACCAGTATTATGTGTTTTTATTAGTTTTTTTAGACATCCGTACCTTATGGACTCATGTTTTCTACTGAATAGCTTAAGACTTGGGGCTGATGAAGTAAATTCTATTATACGCTTTAATCTGGAACTAATTAATGCAGAAGTAACTCTGTGGAAAGCAAGCAGAATCTGAAGTTCAGTGGTAACAAATGAATTTATGCTGCAGAAAACCCCTAAAGAAAAAAACACAGGAAGAATGGAAATCAGACGATTAATCACAAATAAATGTATTTATAGTCTAAATATAAACATGACCAGATACCACATTAAAATGATGCATAGCTTTAAATTAAACCATAATAATGATAAAATAATATAATAGATATGGTAATGCGTCACTCTAAACAGGGTTACTGGTAATGATGATGGATTTAGGTGATAAATAATATAAATCTGACCGCGTCAAGTGATGAAATTAATTTAATGTGGTTGTATTATAAGCCAGGGTTTATTTTAATAGGATTTTTTTAAATATGGCATAAAAAATGTGTTATTGAGGGACGAAACATGAGCTGAATGATGATCAGATGGTTTTTAAATGAACCAGGTTCCTCAGATACGTTTGAGTAAAAGATGCTCAGCAGTAAAATCATGATTTCACTGTGCTTTACTCAAAGCTAAAATATGAAGCTTTTAAATTTAAACAAATGTCTGTTCATTAAAGTCTTTGCCAAACGAGTTCACACTGTGCTGATTAAGCTAATTAGCTGCAGGTTTCATGCTGCAATCAAAGGATTATTATTATTAATTCAGTTTAACTTCTAAAATGATTTATAGATTGAGGCTCAAACAGATGCTTTTCTTTTAAACACTGACACTCGTTCCTTTTCTATTTCTGGATGCTTTGCAGTGTGTGTTACCCTCCTCGTGTTTTACTGTGCAGAACACAGGCCCTGGCTTCCAGGCAGAGCCCAAACCACGTCTTTATGGCCATGTGTTGGAGCTTCTGGATTTACTGTATTGCTTTTCTGTCACCTCAGACTAATTATTCAACTTCAGCACAATCACGCATGGAGACCAGCGGCATCTGGGCTCGTATTTAACTTGAAACACACCAGCTCAGTGTAGCCGAGGCATGCAAACGACGGAGCAGGGCTGCAGACGATGAGGAGAGATGACAGCGGTAAAGCCGACCATGCGAGACGACACCCGGGCCAACACATGTACATGATCCATAAATGAGACATTCATGCGCTTGTCCGGTGTGTTAATGGTTTCATGAATGAGGGAGAGACTCCAGCCTGCAGCCTGCAGCCCTGTAAAGCTGGCTCAGGAGGCAGCCATGCATCAGATGGCCTTTTCTTTCTTTGCTTTTTTTTTTTAAATCAATTCCCCGTGCATTGATTTGTGCCTGGCCCTCGTGACTCCAGATTTCTCTCAAGCCTCCTTTTGATGCAGCTTTAATGTGTTGTTAATGCATGAGAGCGGCTGAGGTCTTTGCATTTACTGTGAAATATGGGATTCTAAATTGTTGCCAGCACTATATGAAGCAGCCCACTCATTGAAAACCGCACCGTGACACGAGAGCCAGGCCTCGTTTAAGTTTCACAATGGCTGCCATTTCTGTCCCCAATTGTCTTTAAACTCCTCTTTTTTTGTTTTTTCATTTCACTGACAATTCATAAAGCATTCATTATGTGTCCCAGACCGCTGAAGCAGCAGTTTTTTTTTCTTCTCTCCCGTAAATGGAATTTTAATTAACAGTAAAAACCGCGCAATGACTTGGAAAGGCCGTAATGAAGTTTTTAACGCGGCGTGCAAATTTACGACGTGTGGTTTGGCTGTTTGGATGATATAATCGTGGAGGACTGGAGTGGGGGGGGGGGTTCACGTCCAGACACAAGCACAACAGAAGTGCCTTTGTTTTGCCGGCGACACGCCAGAGGAAAAATGAAGAGACCGTTGGGGAACAATGGAGCAGATGTAAAGCGTTGTGGGTTTTGCTGTTTCGCTGCTGCTGGCTGAATGAATCGGAAGCGAGAGGAGACGGAGATTAAAGCAGCAGACGACCGGGTTTTAAATGTAGTTTAGGGCCGAGATGGCATCACCTGTGACGACGGCTGAGTGAATATGCTGATTTGTGGGCGATGCATGTGGAAATATTTATTTTAAAAAAAGCCTGAACCAAGGCTTCATTAAACGGTTGGCGCCGTAAATCATTTTATTCTGCAGAAGACACGTGACCAAGAGCAATAAAATGACCAACAAGTCGTTTTGAGAAAAGAACTCGACAGTAACTCCAAAGTAGATGCTAATGGTGATGCTAATGGTGATGCTAATGGCGATGCTAACGCCTAGCATGTGAGCACTACTTTCCATCAGTGGGTTTCTGCACATATAGACCTCTAAAACTATCTCAGGTAGATTCCCCATAAGTGTTCTGCTCTAAGTGGACGTTAGCGACCGTTAGCAGTGGTTAGCATCATAGCAGGAAGGTTGTTGGTTCTAACCTGGTGTCCGGCTGGGGTCTTTCTGTGTGACTTTACTGTTGGAGTTAAATCAGACTCAGCAGAATGGATGCTAATTAATAGTTTGAACAAGAACAAGATTGATCCCAGAACCTTCTATCTGTGAGGCATCAGTGATGAAATAAAAGTGCGATCTCCAGACTTAATTTCTTCGTTTAAAACGTTTGCAAGAGAAGAGTTTTCATCAAAACTATATAAAGACTCAAAGTTCTGCAGAATTAAGGACATGGCTCCACCCATGCTCCACCTGTTTGACCGTTTATGACATAGCTGGGACTTAGGTGTAGTCAGACACTGCTCAGATGGAGATGGACAGGGACCCAACTCGGGTTTAGTCTTTGTAAAGTTTACCTAGCACTTATAAATGTGAGGTTTATTTATTGTGATAGCAGAGAAACTCTAATCTTTAACACCATTTTTAGTCCTGGACAATCCCCTATATATTCAGGTTCAGCTAGTATCAACCCAGACACCATCGCTCTTTGGTCTGCGTCTGAACTTCAACCATTTCCCTCTTTCTTTCTTTTTTTTGCCACCTTTTCTTTCTCCCTCCATCACGGTTAATTTTTGACCACATTGACATCAAAGCGCCCTGACAGGAAAACTAATCAAGGTACAGCAGGCGAAGCTCGTCGATCCGGAGACTGAACGTGATTAAAATGGCTGCGCTACATAGAAAACACCAGTCGGGCTGTTTGTGACTCTGTCGATGGTGTGACTGCGTCAAACCTGCTACGTTCAGCTCAGCGCTCATTTGATTTGGACACGGTTATATTTCTGTCGCTGGACGAAACATGAAAGGCTTTACCAGAGCTGGCACTGCTGCATTAGAACAGTGTGAGTGTAATCTATGTGTCTGTGGAGGTTTGCTCTGCCTCAAGTATAAAATACACCTCTATGAAAACTTATTTAGACGGTGTTTCACTTTAGTTTATCCTCCATAGACTCAGGGTCGGTTACCTTTATAACAAAAACAGATTTTGGAACATGGGCTGTGAGGAAGGTATGGGGGAGTATGTAGGATGGAGGGAAGGAAGGAATGAGGGAAGAATGAAACAAAGGAGGCAAGGAGTGAATAAGGAGGAAGAATGAAGGAGTTAAGAAAGAACACTAGGGAAGGAGGAAAGGAAGGATGGATGGACGGAGTTAAAGAATGGAGGTAAAGGAAGGAAATTAGGGAAGAAGGGAGGATGGGAGGGAAAGGAGGGTGGAAGGAAGGGAGGCTGGGAGGATGGTATAGGAAGGAAGGATTGAAGGATGAAACGATGGAGGCAAGGAGGGAAGAAAAGAAGAAAGAAAGGATGGAAGGAGTTAAGAAAGGAGTTAAAGGAAACTAGGGAAGGAGGAAAGGAAGGATGAGGGGAGGGAAGGGAAGAAGGGAGGATTTGAGGAAGGTATAGGAGGGAGGGATGACGTATAGGAATGAGGGAAGAATGAAACAAGGGCAAGGAGGGAAGAAAAGAAGAAAGAAATGATGGATGGAAGGAGTTAAAGGAAACTAGGGAAGAAGGGAAGATGGAAGGAGGAATGGAAGGAATGAGGCAAGGATGAAACGATGGAGGCAAGGAGGGAAGAAAAGAAGAAAGAAAGTATGGATGGAAGGAGGTAAGAAAGGACACTAGGGAAGAAGGGAGGATGGAAGAAAAGGTGTGGAAGGAAAGATCGAACGATAAAATATGAGGGAATGAGATGAGAAAGGAAACTAGGAAAGAAGGGAAGGAAATTAGGAAAGAAGGTATAGGAAGGAGCGAAGGATGAAACGATGGAGGCAAGGAAGGAAAGGAAACAAGGAAGGAAAGGAGGAAAGGAAAGAGGGACTGAAGGAAGTAAAGGAAACTGCCCTGGTGAGTAGCTGGTCTTTAATGTGACCCAGGACTCATTGTGTGTTCACTCTACCAAAGGAAGGAGGTCACATGTGTCCCAGACCACCTCCACATGTGGACTGACACCAGATCAGTCAAATGTGTCCTCAACGTGTCCTTAAAGCTTAAAGCTGGACAGTTGAGGCTCAACCAGGACACATCACAAAAAAAAAAATAGCTTCAGACGCACACGACACAGCAGCAGGGCGCTCAGAGGACACCTGTAGCTCCCCGCTGAGCAATGAACTCTGGGAAACGTAGACGTTTGAGGGAGACGCTCTTTGTGTATAACATTGTGACGAGAGGAGATGAGGACGCTGAATCCAGGACACACCAGCAGACTGTTACGTGTGAAAGCCTTTGTAGTTTGTGTTTTGTTGGTTTCTTTATTCCCCCTGGTGTCCTTTCAATGAATGCAAATAGCAGCCAGGCATGATTACCTGGAACGCAAAGCTCAGACAATAGCATGAAGAGAGAGACAACAGGCAGGGGATGTGAGGACGCTGCAGCAGTGAGCACGTCTCCACAGACAGGCTTCGTCTCCGTTAAAGTCCTCGTTTCTTTGTGCGCTTTAAAAGTTTCTGCTGCTGCCGTTGAACTCAACCTTCAGTAGAATGAGAAACGCAGCGAAGCGTGGAAACCGTGGCATTTAAGCGACTCATGCGTCTGCTGGACACGGTTCACACATGCTGCTGAGGATAAAGGTTGATCTCAGCTCAGCTCGGGCTCCTCTGCTCATTAACCTGATCGTCCACACGGCGTCCTTCCTCGTGTGTCTCTGCTGCCGTCCTGAAGTGGCAGCACTCATGGTTTGTTCTCTGGTTGCTGGGCTCAGACCATGTGACGTCTTGATTGGCTGTTTCATCTCGCTGTGGTGGAGGACAATGGACGGCGGGTAAAAGGAGCCCAGGTTGGTTTCTGGGGCGACGTTTCAGTGGAACAATGGAGAGCTGTCTGCGTGTTTGTGTGGTCCATCATAATTGTGATTGATGATGGGTGTAATTTTATGCAGCGTCTTGTGTGGTGGATGGGATCCTCCCTCTGTTGGGTTTTCTTTCCACCTGTTACAGGAGTTTTTTGGTAAAGCTTCTTAAAATAAACTTTTTCCTCACTCTTCTTTTTGCCAATTTCCAGTCACTTTCAGTTCGTTGTTGCCAAAAACTTAAACACGGTTTTATGAGGCGATGGAAGACCTACGGTTTCTCCTACAACCTTAACACTATCGTATCCATATTTTTGCAAGTTTCAAACAAAGTTGTTCTTGCCTTGTTTTTCCTTTTGCTCCCTCAATCCCTTTCCCAAAGCCGCCTCCTCCCAGACTCTCCAAACTCACCTGTGGCTCACCTGCCATCAGAGTTCAGATTAGTTCATCTTGATGCTTCACATCGCCCGGAGCTTTTTCTCCTCCCGTCACAACAACTCCTTTAATTTTATTCATGATCTCTCGTCGTCACGTTGCTGCTAATCTCGTCCCGTGTACACGTCTCTTTATTTTGTGTCTTTGAAGTCTTTTGATTGACATTCAACCCAGAGAATCCTCCAAAAGACTCGTTAAGCATCTGGACCAATCAGTCTGCTGCACGATAAAGATGCTTTTTAATAACTTCACTAACCCGTGACTCACATTCTTATCCAGTTAGCCGACATGCAGCCGTCTTTGTTTTGAAAATGAATCAGTATATTTTGGTTCAGAGCTACACTATATTACCAAAAGTATTCGCTCACCTGCCTTTACTCATTCTATGAACTGAAGTGCCATCCCATTCCTAACTCATAGAATTCAATATGATGTCGGTCCACCTTTTGCAGCTATTACAGCTTCAACTCTTCTGGGAAGACTGTCCACAAGGTTGAGGAGAGTGTTTATAGGAATTTTTGACCATTCTTCCAAAAGCGCATTGGTGAGGTCACACACTGATGTTGGTCGAGAAGGCCTGGCTCTCAGTCTCCGCTCTAATTCATCCCAAAGGTGTTCTATCGGGTTCAGGTCAGGACTCTGTGCAGGCCAGTCAAGTTCATCCACACCAGACTCTGTCATCCACGTCTTTATGGACCTTGCTTTGTGCACTGGTGCACAGTCATGTTGGAAGAGGAAGGGGCCCGCTCCAAACTGTTCCCACAAGGTTGGGAGCATGGAATTGTCCAAAATGTTTTGGTATCCTGAAGCATTCAATGTTCCTTTCACTGGAACTAAGGGGCCAAGCCCAGCTCCTGAAAAACAACCCCATACCATAATTCCTCCTCCACCAAATTTCACAGTTGGCACAATGCAATCTGAAATGTACCGTTCTCCTGGCAACCTCCAAACCCAGACTCGTCCATCAGATTGCCAGATGGAAAAGCGTGATTCATCACTCCAGAGAACGCGTCTCCACTGCTCTAGAGGCCAGTGGCGGCGTGCTTTACACCATTGCATCCGACGCCTTGCATTGCACTTGGTGATGTGTGGCTTGGCTGCAGCTGCTCGGCCATGGAAACCCATTCCATGAAGCTCTCTGCGTACTGTACTTGGGCTAATCTGAAGGTCACATGAAGTTTGTAGCTCTGTAGCAATTGACTGTGCAGAAAGTCGGCGACCTCTTTGCACTATGCGCTTCAGCATCCGCTGACCCCTCTCACTTTACGTGGCCTACCACTTCGTGGCTGAGTTGCTGTTGTTCCCAAACGCTTCCATTTTGTTATAATAGAGCTGACAGTTGACTGTGGAATATTTAGGAGCGAGGAAATTTCACGACTGGATTTGTTGCACAAGTGGCATCCTATGACAGTTCCACGCTGGAATTCACTGAGCTCCTGAGAGCGGCCCATTCTTTCACAAATGTCTTGTTTCACAGTCTGCATGCCTGAGTGCTTGAATTTATACACCTGGGGCCAGGCCAAGTGATTAGAACACCTGATTCTGATCATTTGAATGGGTGAGTGAATACTTTTGGTAATATAGTGTATTTGAGGTATCTGGAAGTATTTTTAAATGACCTTCTTTGTTGTTTTTATAAACTAATAATTTCCTCTGTGCCTCTTATGCGCGACCATAACAAACTAGAGTTAGTTTGTAGCGGCTGTCAGGTGGTTTGGAGGGTTTGCTGTGATAAAAGGTCAGTTTTAACACTTAATTTTAATGTTTAGTCGTGCAGATAGCTATTTATCTTTGCGTCAGTCCGTGGGCATGTGTTTGACTCGCTGTGCGTGTCAGTGTGATGTACAGCAGTTTCCAGAGGAGCTTTTCTTTGTGAGAGTGTGTGTGTGTGTGTGTGTGTGTGTGTGTGTGTGTGTGTGTGTGTGTGTTCGGTGAGAGTTCAGAGCTAAAAGTGAAGAGAAAAGTCGATGGCGGCGAGTCGGAGAGGCGAGGATGCAGGTCACATCTCATGTTATATAACGTTGACTTCGCTGTGAGAAGCAACTGAAAATGAAAACATCAAGTTTTGAGCAGCAGAGCTCCTCGGGGGCTGCACAGAGCACAGACGGGCTTAATGATCAAACGCAGAACGGCACAGGCTCTAATTTAAAACTCAGCCGTGACTAATTGATTGTCAGTTTTTCTGCAGCTCCTACAGTTATTGGAGTTATTTTGTAATAAACTCTTCAGGTCCGTTTTGTTTCGTATTTATATAAAACCGGGACTGACCTGGAGCTGAACCCAGAGCCTGAAACCAGCCCAGAGCAACGAGGCAAAGCAAACACTTTGAACAGGAAGAAGCCTTGAGCCAAACCCAAACGATTCTAGAGTCTATGAGTCCAAACTGGTCTCAGTCAGTAGCTAGCGACGCTAACTAATGCTAGCTTTCTGTTTCCAGCCTTTATAATTGTTGTTACTGCTTTAAAGAGGCATCAACGGGACATGTAACAGGATTAAATGTGCACAGTTGTGTCAGAGACGTCTTCTGCCGCTGTAGTTTAGAGATCGTCAGTCACAGATGAGCGCCCCCTACTGGTCTGGGGTCTCAATCCATTTCTTGCCTCTTGAAGAGGAGTGGTGTAAACCTTTTTATTTGTCTCTCTGCCTCAGACAGAAATGTTTCTCTCTTTCTCTCAGTTTTCGCTCCAGCAGTGGAGGAGTTTTGTACAGAACTTAAAATCCTCTCGCTTCCTTTCTGACAGCTACTTTTCCCTCCCTCATAACAGATTGTGGTATTATTACTCAACAGAGCTGCAGGTTTGGATATTTAAACAGAGATATAATTCATTCTTTGTTCTTCTTTCTTTTCTTGCTTCCTCAGCTTCTGAAATATATTTCTCTGTGCATTGTACTATGTATAACTGTGTATGTGACGAATAAAATATATCTTTTATCTCTTTTCCTCTTTTTATTCTTTTCTTTCTTTCCTCTTCTCCTTTATTTCATCTTCTCTCCATCTTTGTCATCTTCCTCGTCTTCATCATCTTTGTCTTCTTTGTCTTCCTGGTCTTTGTCATGTTCTTCTTCGTCTTTTCTTCTTTATCTTGTTTGTCTCCTTCGACGTCTTCTTCTTCTTTTCCGTCTTTGTTGTGTTCTTCATCTTCTTCATCTTTGTCGTCTTCTTCATCTTCTTTCGTCTTTGTCTTCTTCATCTCCTTCGACATCTTCTTCAACATCTTCTTCTTCGTAATCTGATTGACGTCGAATGATTTCAGTTACGGTTAGAAATATAATCAGTAATTAGGCTTGTAGTCCTTTTTATTGCAGGTGAGGCGGTTGACATGGATGGATCATAAGCAGAGAGGAAAACTAAACGCTGTTCTGGAGGCCAGATGATTACTGAGCAGGCTTCTTCTTCTTCTTCTCTCTGAGTGGTAGGGGCTTTGGAGTTTTTCAGGAAGTCATTTCATTGTCTCTTAATGAAGTTTATGCTGATATTAGATTCTGTTGTTGGGGATGTGTCTAGTATTTAGTTGCTAGCAGAACTCTGTGATCATGAATGTCCACGTCTTTATGCAGTTTGAGAAGAAATGATCTTGTTGGTCTCTTTCCAAATCACTTGGATCATCTCGTACGAGTTCATGTAACTGAACAGATTCACTATGAAGCTTTAATTAATGCTAAAAACCTGCAGGAAGCTTTAATCAACCTGTGATCCAGTTCTGATCCAGATGTTACAGAAATCTGTGTACACACAAATAAGAATCAGTTTAACAACAATTAACGAGTCGTATTTATCAGCAGGTCATTGATGAACCAAACCAAAGCTTTCGTCTGGAGCTCTGCAGGGAAAGTAGCTCAAACTAAGAACTTTATAGGAATAAAATAGCAGTGAGACGAGTTTGCTGGCAGAGAATCTATTTCTAAAAGAGAACATGGTGAACTTTTACTCGGCTTTAATGCAGAGATCCAGATGGGAACTGAGTGTCATGGAGGAGCTCCTTTTTACTGGAAGCTCTGGTCTTAAATCCCTCTGTCAGCTGCTGACACCCAATCTGGCGAGACGCTATCACTTCCCTTCTCTCTCTCTTTTTTTTTTTCCTCATGGTTTTTTTGGACACTCACTGACTCGAGCAAACAACTTTCCCAGAGGTGCAACACAATGAAATAGTATGATTATACTGAATCCCTGTCAGTGGCCTGGTCCAGCCCAATAATCCTCCTGACTCGGTGCCACAGATCCACTCAGAGCGCAGCCAGAAGACCATCAGTAACTGGAGGGACTCGGACGGCCTGTGCCCACGTCTCAGACGCTGATTAAACAATATCTGCTTTGTAAATGTGGTCGGTGCACGTGTGACAGTACCAAGACGAGCTGACGAAGTAAGATGAGAGTATGTCGGTTTGATTGAATCTTTACCAGGAAGCTGCTCCAACTTCCCTGACTGCAATTGTTTTGTGGCAGAAACTTGGTCTGGCAACAGATTCTGCTCATGCAAAGATGTGCAGGGCCAATCACATCATTTGTTGCTCTGACTGGTTGGAGGACTATCCAGTTTCGAGCAGATGTATATTTTTTTTCAACAACAAAAAGCTGCAAAGCTGAAGATGGATCTGATCCCTTCCTTTTAGTCTTGAAGCTTTTCTTTATGCATATGTTGACCGACCTCAGTTACTCATTAGAGGCTATTTATGGTTCTTTAAGAGTCACTGTGTGGGTACCTGAGTAGCAGATCCACTATGAGAGGCTTCTGTTGGGACTAAGGTCCAGATGTGGCACCAAAGAAGGAAGTGCACTGAGGGTTGTTTTGTTATATTTAGCAGGTAAACATCTGGATTTTGCTTTACATGGCATCGAGTAGCAAGGCTGCAGATTAAGTCCCAATATAGAAATATTAAAGGTTCTGTTTAGTTTGTTATGAGCTCATCTAGTGAATGTGGAGGCCAGGTCAACACCTTGTGCTGTTCTTCTTCCTAAAGTGTTTTTGTGGCTGCATCCTGCTGGGGATGGCTGCTGCCATCAAGGAGTGTCATTGCTATGGGGTGGGGGTGCCTGGTCTGGTCTAGGTGGGTGCTACATGTCTAAGTAACATCCACACCAATGAATGAAGCCAGGTCCACAAGTTTCCCAGCAGAAAAAGGAACTGTCACCAGATGGTTTACAGTGGTCCCTCGTTTATCGCGGGAGTTACGTCCTAAAAATAACCTGCGATAGGCGAAATCCGTGAAGTAGTCAGCTTTATTTTTTACAATGATTATAAATGTTTTAAGGCTGCAAAACCCCTCACTACACACTTTATTCTCAATAACTTGCAAACATACCGCACTTCAGTCACACTGCCAGCGATCAAAGATACTGGATATGTAAATTTAGCAAGCTGAACGCATTCTGTCCTGAACAAGAGACACCGTACGAGGAGATTGATTGACAATAGTCTACAGTCCCTTGCATACAATGCACTAAAAAAAAATCAGCAAAACTACGAGGTGAACCGCGTTATAGCGAAGGACTACTGTAAATGTTATTCACTTCTCCCGTAAGTGGTCATAATGTTGTGGAGGATTGGTGCATAGTATTTCAGTATTTTCTACATTTCTGCATAAAAAGTATTAAAAAAATCCAGCAGATTTTCACATAAGTCCTTGATCATAACTATGAGTTGTAAAAGTGTGTGAACCCTTGTTTTCAGTACCTGCTGTCACCTCCTCCTGCAGCAATAACAGCAGATAAATGTTTCTGGTAGCTGCTGATCAGTCGTCTAAACCGAAATTAACTGAAAATGACTTGTAATCCTAAAGGTTCACTTACTTTTGCAGCTCACAGAGATGTAATACTGGCTCATGTTTGTCTACTTTCAGGAAATTTCGATGATGTTTTGAGTAAATTTTGATGCAGAAATGTAGAAAATTCTAAATGATGGAGCTTTTTGTTTTAACATTTCTACTAATAGATCCCCTTTAAGGCTAACGTGCAGACCTTCCTGTTACAGATGATTCCCACTGACATCCTCTCAAAAGCTCTCAAATCAAGCGTCCTCTAACAACTTTTTTCAAAAAGAAAAAATCAAATATTTATATTCTTGTATAAAAGTTTTGCATTTGACTCTAATTTCCTCCGTTCAGCCCTAAACCGTAAATAAAATGAAAGCATTTAAAAGACATTTCAAGTCAGTTTTACATCGTTTGAGAAGCAAATAATAAATTGCGTTAAATATTCCTCGTATTCAGGCGAACTCGAGCCACGTGTCGTCTACACACACAGGAATGTGACAGACTTGAGTTAGTGAGAAAGTCTTGGAAACTTTGCTGAGTGGAAAATAGTTTCCCTAAAGTCTTCTTTCATTCTCTTCATCATCAGCTCAGCTTTCTGTTCCCTGACTTCTTCCTCGTCGCCTCGCTGCCGTCTCTTCCTCCCTAACCTCTCTCCTCTCCCGTTCCTCTCTTCTGCTTCGCTATAAACAAACGAGGCGGCTGTCTTTCTGGCTCGTGTCTCTTTCACACTTCCCAGCATACCTGCTTTGTATGACTCCACGCTCACATTCTCACACTCCAGTTTCCAGTTTAGGTATTATAAACATGTCATTGAGAAGAAAGTTAAATGCATTTCTGGTTTCCTGCTTGTGTGTTTTGCTGTGAATGAGTTCGGCTCAGACGTTCTGCTGAAATAAACTCTCGCTCAGAGATTATGTGGAGGCTTTTTGCTATGGCGTGGAAAAGGAAAAGTCTTAAATGACTCCCGTGTGCTTTCTTTGATTTTGCATGACGTCTTGTGATGTAACATTTAGAGACATGAGGTCTTAATCACATCACATGTAGAGAAATGTACTAAATCCTTCTCTTGAGTTCATGCAGATCTGCAGAAATCTTCTCTTCAGCTCGTCTAATATCGTTGTTCCCACTTAAGGATCTGTTTGCACCTGCAGTCTCTATATGCCAATGTAAGCTAACAGATCTAAACATCTAACTTTAACTTCCATGGAGCTTTGCATCTGCAGGAAAATGTAACAGAAGAAGAAATTATTTGCACCTCAGAATTTTCTACATTTCTGCTCAAAAGCGACTCAAATCATCTGCTTTTAGACAAACAGAACCTAATCCAACACATGAAACAGAAATATTTTACTGGTGCATTTGTTGCATAAGAAAGTGAAGCCTTGTTTCCAGTATCTGCTGTGATCTCTATATGCAGCAGTTACCCGTAACTAAACGTTTCCAGTAACTGCTGATCAGTTGTAGGACTTTTAGCCCATTCCTCAGAACAGAACCACTTCAGTTCTGAGATGTTGGTGGGTTTCCTCACATCAACTGCTGCTTCAGGTCCAACAACAACATTTCTCTTGGATTAAGGTCAGGACTTTGACTTGGCCGTTCCTAAACATTCACCTTGTTCTTCTTTAACCGTTCTCTTGTAGAACCACTTGTGTTCTTGGTTCTCCTTGTCTTGCTGCATGACCCAGTTTCTCTTCACATTCAGCTCATGGACAGATGTCCTGACATTTTCTTTTAGAGTTCATTGGTCCATCAATGAGGACAAGGACGTCCTGGTCCAGATGCAGCAGAACAGGCCCAAACCAGGACATTAGCTTCACCCCCATGTTTGATGGAGGGATGAGGTTCTGATGCTGGAATGCAAGGCCAGATTAAATAAATATAATCAAGTTTAACCAACTACTTGTAGGAGTTAAATAAAGTCCATACTCATACTCAACAAATCAACCAAATCGAGTTCCCTTAACCACGGACTCAACAGAAGTTGATTTAATGAAGAACATTTAACATTTTAGTCACTTTATTATGTTGGAACAACATTTTACAAAGAGTCAAACCTGCAGGAAAATGGAAGAGAAGAAGCAATAGTTTCCCCCCTAACTTTATCCCCAGAGTTCAGGATTCATTGTGCAGGAAGTAGAAGCTGATTTCCAAACATGCACAAAGTGATTTGATTTGATTAGTTTGCAGGTGAAACATCAGGATGTTTTAGTTTTCATTCTTGTTCATCATCATATTGTTCTGAGCAGATTCACACTTGTGTTCATTTGAGTCTGTTTTCTGTCGTGTCATGTGACCTCTGTGCACAGATTCCTCTCTCTTATATTTTACTGCCATTCAAAGGCGAGTTTGGTTGGTCACGTGCTGAGCTCAGTGTCTGTGTAGGAGAAGAAGGACTGCCAGTACGACTAATGACTGTCAGCGGACTCCTTCTTTTCACTCCACAAACAGTTTTTTATTGAGCGGACAATGAGCTACGTGACTGTCGCCAGTGTTCAGGCTCACGGAGAGAGGAACCATGTGAGTGTCAGTTGATCCCAGCTCCAGCAGCGCTGCGAGTTCGAAAGGGAAAATGTGCAGCTGTAGTGTTTCAACCGAGAGGACAGAAGTTATGTGGTAAAGCAGAACACGCCTGTTTCTCCAGAGACGCTGCCAACAAGTGACATACCTGGCTTTTATTGAAGCTTGTTTAGATTTGGCTTTAACCTACAATGCTCTGAAAAGTTCATCTGAAAATTTTAAGTTTAGAGCCTAGAAATCATCCGTCAGCCGACGTAAAAAATTAAAAATAAACCTTTAATTTATATTAAATACTGCTGTAATAGATTACAATGTTTATTTGCTGTTAATCAGCTGATCTCCACAGTTAATGCACAAATTAATACAAATTAAACTCACACTGAAAGGATATTTATCAAGTTTTCAATACTTAAATCAATATAGGAGTGTTCTTCTTGTTTTGTAACTGCAGATAACTTTGTTCTTGTCCAGAGAATCTTCTGGCAGGACTTTGAAGCTGAACTTGGTTTATTCTTGCTTTCTTCCTCCATTTTGATGCTACAGGGCCTACGTCACGACTACCGTTATCAAAATGTCATCTTGCCGTCATGTATGAGTACGGTTATTAGCTCCAAACTTAAATTTAGTCGCATACCAGCGAGTCGAGTGAAAAAGATTGTGGAAAAACACATGGATAAACGCGCTAGCATTTAGCTAGCTCCCTCTAGAAAGTTAGCTAGCTTTAGAATAATGAGCTACGCTGATACTTTGATAGCAAGCTTCATTTGCTTCATATGTTGCTAAAGATAACACAGCTAACAACATTTTGGTTTGCACATTAGCCTATTAGCCATTAGCCTATGTAATAGCCTCTGTAATTATTGCATGATATAACACATGTGTAGTTAACTTTATGTTTGACAGATACAAGATGTAGGTTACTTACCCAATCATGCTAGCTAGCATGCTAGTTAGCGGTCAAGACGTGACTGTTGACAATAACCCTAATGCAGGTTTGTTTTCTGGCAGAAACTTTGACTCACACACCACGAAACTCATCTGTTAAATCTTTGTAAGTTTTATTCGTGATCTTTCAGGACATAATTAGAGGCATCTAAGGATTTATATGTCCTTATTTTATCTTTAGTGTACACGATTGGTTCCTCCATCCAGAATCTGACCGTAGCTCAGAAGCTAATCCTGTCAGATCCTCTATCCGTTGTGTTATTGAGTATTAGTCAGCTAGAGATGGTCTTATTTTATTTGAAAATCATGTATCAGTTGCTTCCCACTAATCATTGCCTCCATTGAAGGACGTCAAAGTTGAGGTTAGTTCAGCCTGGTATCCGCCCACTTGTCACTGCTGTGTGTACGCCCATTAAGGCTGATTAAATCTGATGAATCACATGGAGACCTTGACCTTGTTGCACGTAAATATAGTCACTGAGACTCAAAACGAGTTACGGATTTAACTTGTTTCTGCAGAGCGTTAAAGAACATGAGGGAATATCCAGTCTGAGTTCCAGCCTTTAAATGAATCCTCAGATCTCTTGGTTGTGGGTACATGGGTGCACTCATTAACTGGAACGCCGAGGCGTCCTGCAGCAGCCTATTGTTTGTTTGCAGTTTGGTGTGAAAAGCCAGAGGGAGGCGGCGTTTTGACTTTTTCTCCACATCAGCGCGGACACGGCCTCCCGGGCCGAGAGATTGAAGGAGACAAATGTAGAGGAAGGAGAGAGTGTGAGGGCTTGATGAATGTTGTTTCTCTGTCGGTGGAGCTCATTGAGCAGCGGCCCGTTTCTCACGCTGTGTTTACCTTCTCATTTATTTTTAATCCATCAATGGAGCCTCGGAGCCCTCGCCTTTTGGAGAAGGTCAGAGAGGAGGGTGACATTAGGAAGGAAAAAGGGGAGGAGTCACCTGATGAACTGACTGTGACACGCTCACTCCTTCCATATAGTGCGATGCATGTCTTATTTCTGGTACATTTCCATCGTGCTGTTTGTGTGACTTGTCTATATTTATTCTTCCATTTGCTCATTTCCACCTCTGCGCCCCCTCCTCTAGTTTCTCCTCTTCTGTCTCGAAGGCCGAGCCACTCGGAGGTACTCAAGGCAAAGTTCTCAGAAATGGAACTGCTGTCGCCTCCAATTTAACTCAAGCACTTTCCCAATCCAATCTCACCCCCCTCCCCTCCCCTCCCCTCCCCTCTGCCTCCTTTTAATCCGTTGGATATTCTTGTTCTGAATTTTAAGTGAGCTCCGACTCTCTGCTGGAAGCCTCGCTCTTCGTGTTTGTGTTCTTTTGAAACGGCGTGCTTCAAAGGAGTGAACATTTCTGCAGTTGGGAAAGTTTGAGGGACTTTATTTTGTTTTTGTGTAGCTCAGAGCGCCTCTAAAAATGTCTTGGGTTACAGTTGAGTGCATTTACACCAGTGTGATTAAAGTCCTGTTTAGGTTACATCATAACAGCAACAACAGTGGAAATGTACTATGAGGCAGACTCCTGCTCTGGTCTGCCTTCACCTCCCACTCTAATGAGTCACACTCTGGTTTACTGCCTTCAAGTTACTGAGATACTCTGGTTTGTTGATAATCATTCAGCTGAAACACTCTGAGCTGGTGACGTTAACTCAGCCCAGGTGATGGGAGGATGGGTGGGTAAATGGATGGAGGGCTGGATGGATGATGATGGACAGGTGGACCGATGGATGGATGGATGGATGTGTTGATGGAGAGATGGATAAACGGACAGGAAAATGGACAATGGATAGCTAGGTGGATGGATGGATGGATGGATGGATGGATGGATGGATGGATGGATGGATGGATGGATGGAGGGGTGGATGGAGGAATGGAGGGGTGGATGGACTGAGAGATGGGCAGAGACATGATTGATGCATCAGTGATGGTTGGATGAATAGACTGATGGATCTTTATTATATAGAATCAACAGAGTTTCTATCAAATCACACAGAATCTAGTTTGTTCTCACTGATCAGTGTCAGTATAAAAGTTTAGATAAATCATTTTAAATAAAAAAAGAGCTTTGGACTCCCAGACTTCCCAGCATGCACCGTTACAGTTTAAACTCTTGTCATTGTAGTCTGAAGACGTCAGACAGTAGATAGAAGATGATCTGTTTGTTGCTGTCAGCTTCTGTTCAGCATATTTAGACCAAGACTTTATTCATCAATGAAGGAAGTTGTTTGGTCACAGTCGCACATAAAAAGAAAAACAAGGTAAAGATAGTTAGAAATAAATAATAATTAAACAATTAAAATACTAAAAAAATAAAAATAACAGTAATAATAATAATAACAGTAATAACAATAACATGAATAATTAACATAATACAAAACATAATAATTAAGACATTAAAATAATTACAAATAATAATAATAATAATAATAATAATAATAATAATAATAATTAAAAATAAATAATTACAATAATTAAAAAAATAATTAAAATAATTTTGAAAAGTAATTTAATTTAAATAAAATACTAGAAATTAAAATAAATAGTATTAGTTAAAATCTAGTAAATTAGCAAAAATCTTTTTTTGCTAAAATTTGTATGTGGACAAATGCTCAAACATCTTCCTGTCTCTGTCTCCATATAATATGTGGTTTGGATGTTTCAAACTCCAGATTACTGAACAAATGATTCAAGAATAAGTTCAGATACTAGCACCTGTTTCCAGCTCAGAGTGTCAGAGTGTGTTTGCTCCTCCGTCATGAAACCAAACGTCCAGCAGATATAAAAGAACTCATTCTGTCTCCTCTAACAGTGCACAGCTCCACCCTGCAAACACACTGGCCTCCATTCAGGTGTGGAGCGGTGGTGACGACGAGGTCAGCTCTATCTTTACCAACATTACTCTGCAGATTCTGTGAAGCAGCCTGACCACACATCCTGTCATTTGCTCCCAAACCCCCGACCCTGCGTCTCAGCCGCCGCTCGCCTTAGTCAAACACAAACAGCCTGCACCAGGCCACATGCTCAGGGAGGCTTAAAAATAGCCACTGCTGACACACCGGAGGCTATTATAAGCCCTAACATAATTACCGACCCAGTGACAATGTTATTCCTATAAAAACGAGATCTGATGGCTCTGTTTTGCCGTTTTATATCGGGGGCTATAATTACAGGCGTTCATAACAGTGTGTCTGTGTGTGACCGAATAAGAAGTTCTAATTTTACTCCTCTGGTACCTGCTGACGGTAAAAAAACACAGACGCCAAACACGTTGAGCAGAATATAATGACCGTCACTGGCTTCCTCTGTGTTACAGTATTTTTCCAGATCGTGACGGGAGGAGTCACACTTAGCTCAGAGCGCCGCCGCCGCCGACGCAGCAGAACGCCTCGTGATTTAACAGAAACGCCGGGTCGTGTTCGGGTCGAGATTTTTCCTCTAGATATCTGCTGAAAACAGAAACTGGTTTAAGCAGGACCGTCTACATGAGGCAGCGTCCTAGACTGAAGCTGTTTCTGCTTCAAATCATGAGCTGTGGCTCAGTACGTAGAGCGGGATGATCACGGACTAACGCAGGGTTAGCGGTTCTTCTTCTTCTCCTTCTTCTTCATCATCTTCTCCGTCGTCTTCTCCTCCTCATCATTAACTAGTTTTATGTTTAATTTGTAGGAAACAGTTTGTAGAAAGTCATGCACCAGAACTGTGAGCTTCCATGTGTTTGATTGGTTGATGTAGAAACTTGTCAGAGTTTCTTAAGTCTACGTTCTATAGATTTTCATAGTGTTCTCTCTGTTCCCATCGTTTCAGTGTTAAGATATCACATCAGAGTGAAACCTCAGCTGTGAGGAAGGTCACTGAATCCATACAGGACACAGACAGACAGGTATACAGGTAGTGGAGGTAGCAGCAGCTGCTCTCCTCTCTGAAGTCGACCGTTCTCTTTGCTGCCAGAGCCAACATCCTCAGCCCCCCTCCCGTCCTCCTCTCTCTAAACAAGGATCAAAGTTTCTGGACTCCTTTAAGTTCAGCTCGCTTTTATTTGACAAGCTCCAACTGCATAAACATGTCCGTCGTTAATGTTTGCAGAGTCTGCAGGTTCCTCTGCAGTCGTTAACCAGCGGTGAACCCTCCTCCCCCCTCCTCCTCCTCCTCCAGCAGCAGCATGAACTGACCATTTCATAACTCTGAACTGTTGAACCAGCCGTAGGAAGAAAAGCACTTGTGCAGCGAGAGCCGAGTCGACCAGCTGCTCCAGCTCCGTACAGTCCAGATCAATAAAATCTGAGCTGGAGTTTGGCTCCGTTTCTCTTTGAAATATTAACTTGAATGAGAAGAGGTTATTGCATTTCTCAGAACTCTTACAAATTATTTGAGTTTGCTCCAGACTTCCAAGTGAACCACGAGGAACCGAAAATAAGGATTTAAAAGAAAGAAGAAACAAAATCTGCAGATAATTGATTTAGTTCATCAAGGAATGTCACGTTAATCAAGAAGTAATTTAAAAGTTTAAACACGGAAGATTAAAAGATTTTGCAACCTCCTGAATTTTCTACATTTCTGCATAAAAAGTGGATAATCCAGATAGATCAGGAAAATCTTGATCCAGATGTTTTTAAGGATGTTTTGCGTCTTGAAATGTGTCGTCATGGTTACCGTCATGATTCCAGGTTGTTCTCTGGTTTAATGGTGAAAACATTTTCAAGCTTCACCAAAAATTTGTGGATGGAATGAAATAGTCGTCGGGCTAAATATGTCACGCTCTCGTTTCTTTTTTTTGCTGAGAATGGAAAGTCCTGCCGGGCTGGACCTGCACCAGGTGACTAACGGTCGACGCTCTTCTCTTACTCATCAATCTGGGCGACCGGTCGAGGCCAGCGCTCTCTCTCTCTCTCTGTGCTCGCTCCCATCGCGTCTGAAATCCTTCAGCGCCGGATGAAGGACGATTACTCAGAATTATGTTGTATTTATTCTCCTTCGCTTTGCCCTCGGAGGAGCCGCCGCCCCTGCCAGGAAAATCTTACATCACGGGTTTGATGTACTTTGAATCCTCCACTCGCACAAGTGTTTCCTTATTTTTGGATTTTTTTCTTTCTCTTGGGTTCAGTCGGAGGTCAGCGGTGGAGCGGCGAGCCTCCCGCTGAGAGATGCATAAATGAAATTTTAAAATGAGTTCTATCTTCTAATTAAATCTAGAAATTTTCATTTGTATTCAGAGGATGCTGCAGCGGTTGTAGTTTTGTATCTGGCCATCAGGAGACTGTTAATGAATGCCTTTCTGTAGTTCTTACTTTTTTGTCGACGCATTTACACGACGAATAGAAATATGGTGATTAAGGAAGTTAAATGATGACAAGGTCCGTGAAATGGAAGCACAGGTTTAAGATTGAAGTGGCGTCGGTAATTAACGCTGATTAGCATTAGCTGTTTGGTTTGTTTGATGTGGAGCAGAGTCTTCCTGATTCTCAGACAAACCCAGAAGCTTCCAGTGGAAGATAGAAGATCTTGATTATGTTCTTTCCACCAATCACACGCACCTACTGACTCCAGACTGACGGATTTGCACAACAGATTGTGCAATCACGATTACTCGATTACATTGAGGAGTTTACAAACCACATCAGGACATCAGCATGAAGGCTCGGGAAAGCTTGCAGCACATTTGCAAATCCAACCAGTTCACCCTCAAAACTGAGATCCTGCTGCATGGATCATCCCACAGATACTTGATCAGTTTGGGATCTAGTGAATGTGGAGGCCAGGTCAACACCTTGTGCTGTTCTTCTTCCTAAAGTGTTTTTGTGGCTGCATCCTGCTGGGGATGGTTGCTGCCATCAAGGAGTGTCATTGCTATGGGGTGGGGGTGCCTGGTCTGGTCTAGGTGGGTGCTACATGTCTAAGTAACATCCACACCAATGAATGAAGCCAGGTCCACAAGTTTCCCAGCAGAACACTGAACTGGAGCAAGATGCTTTAGATGTTATTCACTTCTCCTGTCAGTGGTCATAACGTTGTGGCTGATCAGTGTGCATTTCATCCCAGATCACGTTCTGGTTTGTGGGATGCAGCAGCAGCAGCAGACATTATGTAAGAAACTGTTGGCATTAGTTTCTTTATGATTCGTCTTCTTGTCATTTTTCAGCGTTGACAGAAACACGTGACTCATTTCTTTCTCTCTCTCTGTTCGTCCTTTCAGGCCAAACAACAAAAACAATCAGACCTCATTTAAGTGACTCGTCTGCGTGAGCGTCAGAGTCAGATTTGAAGCCACCTGCTAACTTGGTAAATAAAGTTTTTTTTGGTGTCCGTGTCCCTGCTTGGGTTCACACCCGTGACTCATGAGTCTGGTGACACATCGCCGCCTTCTGCCTCGTCTCGTCAGGACGTCCACGTGAAGGCCGAGGCCTTGTAAGAATAGTGCGCCGGCAGCTCAAGATAGTCCAGACGAGCAGTGTTATCAGCCCTGTGTGCAGAGTAAGCAGCGAGCCTTGAGACGGATCAGTGTGCAGGAGGGTGGGACGGGGGGGGGGTCAGAGCAGAGTCAGCAGTTTGGCTGCAAACATGAAGGACAGACGTCTCTGGTTTGTTTTCACAAGCAGGACGATCATCAGAGCATCTGTTAGTCCAGCTCTGGTTAAATATTAAAACCAGGACTCACCAGAGCTCCTCGTCTTTTTACCGAACGCTTTGCAGCACGTTGTTACAGACACGGACGAGAGCAGCCACTTAATCTGCAGAAAGGATGACTTCTATCCTGCTTTGATGTGCGTTTGCATGGCTCCACGTCTGTGCAGAGTGAGAGGACACGCAGGAAGGATGGCAGATTTAAATTACGCGTCCTATACGTCGGAAGCAGCGCAGTCGAAAGGATTTTTCTTGCGCTGGAAGGATAGAGACCAGAGCAGAGTTCAGAACGAGAGGCTTGACAAATGAAGAGAAAGGAAGAAGAGAGAGAAACGGTTTCTCTACACAGACGCTCTTTGTCCCGTCTGTTCTGCTGCAGGAGCAAAGCTAACACATCAACCAGTTGTTCCACATATTCCAGAGCTCAGCCCGTTTAAAGCTGCTGTCAGATGTGCAGCGTGTTGTTATTTTAAATGAATGCACTCAGAGACGCTGTAAAGCAGAGACAGTAGAGCTGAACTGGTTTGATTTGATTAATGAGTCTGGGCTTAACGTGCAGACGCTCGGCTTTCATTTTAAATGTGCTCAGAAACTTTTGCAGGATTTTAAGTTCTCAGACGTTTATTGCACGATGTTTCGCAACCTCTTCTTGCACCGCTGGCGTCACCGGTGTGATCATGTTCTCCTCTAAACTATAAAGCTGGATTTATGGTTGAAATAAAATAATATTCCCAAACAAAACATCCATGCATAGTATTTAAAAGTAAATAATAATCATCTTAAAATGATTCTATCACGGGACGTTTCCACCCTAAACGCCCTCAGGTCGATGGGTCAGCAGTGGTGTCTTTGAATAAAAGCCCAGTAGAAGCCTGAGTGAGAGTAGAGTCTGTATGTGAGGCCTTATAAGGCTGCTGGAATCACTCCGTCTGCTCCACGGCCTCATTAAAGGCTCAACCAAAATAAAGTCAACATTTACGGAGCGCGAAAAGAAACCTGAATATGAAAGAGAAGGAGTAAGAGGATGAGGAGGTGGAGGTGTTATTCTTGGGAGCCGTGAATGGAGCAGTTATGGAGCAGCTATGGGTAAATGTGGAGCAGGTGAGGAAAAACACCTGTGAGCTTCAGAGGACAGAGAGGACACGGAGACGCCTTCAGGCTTTAAGGTGGAACAGGTGGACACGCTGCAAACCAGCGCCGCCGCCATGTTTACATTAGATTAACCAGATGATGTAGCCACGAGGCCGTTAGCTTTAGTGCTAACTGCTGCTAAAAAATAAATCCAGCTTCTTACCAGAAAGATTTTATGTTTTCAGATACTTGTGGGTTTTGTTCCTGAATGATCTGAAGTTATTATGAGTTCTTACTGAGAGTTTCTCCTTCATCATTTCTTTAGTGTGTAGTGTTTTGTAAAGTTGTTCTGGAGTCTTGGTTGGGACCTGATTCTGCAGGGCCAATCGGATCGTCCGGGGGGCGGGGCTTTACGTGGTGACGGACAGATTCTGAGCAGCAGGTTTGTCTCTGGAGGAAAATGTCACTGATGATGGTCGATGTAGTTTTTGTAAGTTCTGCAGATTTATTCAGATAAGTTTAATATAAATACGTCCAGAGCAGAAATATACGGAGGAGGAGGAGGAAGAGGAGGAGGAGGAGGAAGAGGAGGAGGAGGAAGAGGGTGAGGAGGAGGATGAGGAGGAAGAGGAGGAACATGATGATGAGGAGGAGGAGGAGGAGGAAGAGGAGGAAGAGGGTGAGGAGGAGGATGAGGAGGAAGAGGAGGAGGAGGAAGAGGGTGGAGGAGGAGGAGGAGGAGGAAGAGGGTGAGGAGGAGGAGGAGGAGGAAGAGGATGAGGAGGATGAGGAGGAAGAGGAGGAGGAGGAGGAGGAGGAGGAGGAGGAGGAAGAGGAAGAGGATGGAGGAGGAGGATGATGATGATGATGAAGAGGAGGAGGAGGAGTTACACATATCTAACACTCCTTCTCTATCCCATCCTCCACGTCTCCTCCATCCTTTTTTCTCCTCTTCACAGTCTCTTCTTCCCATTCTATCCTTCCTCACTACTTCTGATCCTCCTCCATCATTCCTTATATTCCTCCTTCCTCCTCTCTTCCTCCTCCTCCTGCATCCTTCTTTTCTCCTCCTTTTCTATCTTTTCTTCTTCTTCTTCTCATTGACCCAGTGCCCTGCCTGGCATCCCAAGTCCTCCTCTTCCTCCTCTTTCATCTCCACCCTTTCTCCCCTTTCCTCCTCCTCTCTAATGTAAAATCCTCCCTTTTCTTTGTATTCTTCTCCTCCTTCCCCTCATCCTCATCTCCCTCTCTTTCTCTTCCTCTTTATTCTCCTTCCTCCTCTTCTTCCTTTTCCTCTTCATTCCCTGGCATCCTGACTCCTCCTCATCTCCTCTTCCTCATCTGTGACTTCCCATCCACTCAGTGCCCTCCTCCCGTCTCCTCCCGTCTCCTCCCGTCTCCTCCTCTTCGTCCCAGGACTTATTAGGAGGCTGGTACCTATTGTCCTGGCCCAGCCTGCGGTTGCCACGGCGTCCAACTGTAAAACTCATTATCACTTTATTATTCTCTGCGTCCGCGTCTAATTTATTCCCCCGCCGCCGCCACTGCTGCCGCCATGGCGCTCTGTGCCTTCCTGCTGCGCCTCCAGAGCATGCCTGTACCTCCTCCTCCTCCTCCTCCTCATGAGGAGACAGAGTAGGGTAAAAAAAAAAAAGAAAGTGTTCTTATTGGCTGAGAGGTGGAGGGAGAATGTGGGAGCTCATTACGGTGATGCTGATTTGGGAAGAGGGGAGTGGAGGCGCTGCAGGCGGTGACCCTGAAAGCCGGCGCTGTGGCTGCTCCTGGTCCGTGGGGCCTCCTCCCTTAAATCACGGCTGCTGTGCATTTGAACTGCACGGCTGTCAATCAGCAGGTGGACGTGTTCCCGTGTCTCTCCTGCAGCGTCCCGGTGGAGCTCAGGACGTTACGTCGAATTAGGGGATAATGGCCACGAGGTGAACGACGGGGAGAGGAGTCAGAGACGGGGGGGGGGCTGATGGTTCCCCTCATTTAAATAATCTGTCAGTCATTTACATTTAAAGTGCATCTGCTGTATGGTTACAGGGTAGATTGAGGGATTTCTTCAAACTTCTATTTTTATCTTTTTACCATCGACCATATTTATTGATTAAATCTATTAAAAGTTTTCAGATGTGATGGTGGGTTTCTGCTCTCAGGACACATGCAGACTGTGAAGCCCTCTGATTGGTGGTGAGGTTTGGAGCCTGAGGACGAAATCTGGAAGAAGTACTCAGGGCTGCAAATAGTACTGGGATCATTACTGCATGATTTCTATGTAATAATAATAATAATTATTATAATCTATATATTTTCAGAGCCTACTTTTAGTTGCAGTCTGCTCATTAAGAGTCCAGAGATCAGTTCAAGTCATATTAGCCAGTGATTAGTGTTCCTCCCTCTTCCTGCACACAATCTATTAACTTAGCAATAGAAACTGTAAAGGCGCTAATGAAGCGTCTCATTAGGACGTGAGAGCGTGTTCATTAGCAGCTCCTTTTAAACACAACGCTCAGCCGTCGCTCTGAGAGGGAAAAGACGAGTGAAACGTTTCTGACTCGGCTCCAGAGGCGACGGCTGAGAGCTTTTATGACGCGCCAGGACGTTTGGCTCGAGGTTTGTTTGAGCTCAACGTTTCTTCTCGTAAAAGTCTGCATCATGTTCTGCACAGAGGTGACTCAGTAAAAGCCCCGCCCCCAAACGATCTGATTGGTCCTGCAGATGTTTGCAGGAGCAGAGTCAGGTCCCAGCAGAACAGGGTTTTATTTCTTCCATCGCCCACGTCCACATACTTTTGACCAAACAGCGTGTGCATGCTCTCTCTTCTCAAGCTGCTTCACTGGAGCACAGCTGATTGAATTTTAATTTTGTTTTCTATAAGTGTTGAGAGGAAGATGCAGCAGAAACTTGTTCATGTTGTTTAGTTTTGAATTTCATGGCTTTTATTCTAATATTGTTTAAGGCCAAATTTGAGCATCAAAAAGCAAATTGTAGATTTAGTTTGACATTTGACATGAAGGCGACCGTAAAGGTCAATAAAAATAGGTTAAACGTGATATAACGACGTCTATAAATGTTCAAAACTCCCAAATCTGAACTCAGGTGTTCAGTAAACTGCGTCGTGTGAATAATAATGAGTACGAGGTTTAACCGTTTAATCCTGCAGCTTGAATCCACTCATGACGGAGATCTCCGTCACACAGATGGAGACTGAGTCCAGAGCCTCTGTGTCTTTGTCCGCTCATCCATACAATGAGCTGCGGTCGTCTTTTATGAAGCCCCGTTGTCCTCCGCCAGCTGTCCCGGTCCTCGTCTATAGATTAAAGTCGTTAATCTTGTCAAACAGCATACATGCAGATATCTCATTCTGGTGATGCTGCAGATGTCAGGATCTCTCTGGATCAGGGTCCTGGTCTCTGGGCAGGATGAGCTTGTTTGAGGGAATTAATGAGAGAAGATGTTTGTTTCTTTGAGGATCTTAAAAGCTTTTGCGTCTTTTTACTAGTGGACAAAGAAAGGGCAATGATTCTCAGTGGGATTATTAGTGAACTGTCTATGAAACTTGACTATTTCAGAAGGTTTCTTGAGATTAAAAGTCCTGAAAACAAAGATTTGCATTGGTGTTTAAAGAGAAAGTGACTTTGTGGTGCCTGGAAATGTGAATTATGTTCATTCATTAGAGCAGGAGGTGGAAATGCAGCAGCTGATATTAGATATACAACAACAGAAACAACAAATCTTACAAATACTGGGCAGCTTTTTGCAGGTTCTTCCACATTTTTGCATAAAAAAAATGATTTTCACACAAGTCCTGAAAGGAGGCAAAGATAGAACCCAAACAGAAATATTAGACTTGTTTATACAGGAAAATGAGCCAATATTACATATCAGAGAGGTGCTCCTCTAGGATCCAATCAGAGTCCATGTGTTCATTAGTGCCTCCATCAGTGTGATGAGACTCAGGTGTGGTTCAGGTCCTGGTTTAGTTTCATTGTCTCAGTTTGATGTTTGTGGACAAAGGAGCTTTGTCTCAGAGCTCAGAGAAAGAGTTGTTGTTGCTCATCAGGCTGGAAAAGGTTCCAGAAGCATCTCTAAAGAGTTTGGAAGCCACAAATAATCCACAGTCAGACAGATTGAAGACGACAGGAGTGGTCCACCAACAAAGATCACTCCATGATAGTCTGAGAGGAACCAGAGGAACCCAGGGGAACTTCTAAGCAGCTAAAGGCCTCTCTCTCATTGGCTGATGGTAATGTTGATGAATCCACTGAACAACCATGGCGTGATGGACAAAGACACTGCTCTCCAAGAAGAACATTTCTAAACATCATGTGGACAAGACAGAAGACTACTGGGACAATGTTTAGTGGACAGATGAGACCAAAGTAGAATAGTTTGGTTTAAATGAGATGAAGCATCAGAACCTCATCCCTCCATCAAACATGGGGGTGAAGCTAATGTCCTGGTTTGGGCCTGTTCTGCTGCATCTGGACCAGGACGCCTTGTCCTCATTGATGGACCAATGAACTCTAAAAGAAAATGTCAGGACATCTGTCCATGAGCTGAATGTGAAGAGAAACTGGGTCATGCAGCAAGACAAGGAGAACCAAGAACACAAGTGGTTCTACAAGAGAACGGTTAAAGAAGAACCAGATGAATGTTTAGGAACGGCCAAGTCAAAGTCCTGACCTTAATCCAAGAGAAATGTTGTTGTTGGACCTGAAGCAGCAGTTGATGTGAGGAAACCCACCAACATCTCAGAACTCAAGTGGTTCTGTTCTGAGTTAAAGGTTCTTCCAGATTACTCTTCATAGATTATGAGAACTTCAGTAAAAGTACCAGAGAGTGCTGAGAGGCCTCAGAAACACTTGTTCATTTAAGATTTTGAGGGTGAAGTGTTGGTGCAGCCGGCGGCGTCCCGGCTGAGTGCTGAGGAGAGGTGCTGATGGTTAATGGGGCCCTGAGCTGCAGACCGTGACAGAGCTTTATTATTGTTAAGCTCTAAGTTCTGTAGTTCACTCAGGTCACATATATTTGGCGGCGCTCTCACTCGTCCGTCTCACCGCTGACTTCTTTATCATGGCTCAGGTTTAATCTCCACAGGTAGATGTTTGCTTCTTCTCTAACTTTTGATCAGCAGTTACCAGAAACGTTTAGTTGACGTCATTATGCTCACCGATGTTAAAAATGATAAATTTCCTAAATTAACAGATGCTCAAGCATAATATTTCTCAAGCATAATATTTCTGTTTAATTAGTTTTATTGAGTTTTCTTTTTTCTACTTTCAGGAGTTTTGTGGAAGTCTGTTGATGTTTTGAGTCATTTTTAAGCAGAAATGTAGAAAAACACTGAAGCAACAACTGAGTAACTGTTCATCAGTCTCTTCTCTGCTGGAGACTGGGATGTGAACCAGACTCATAATTAAAATCTGCCCGTGTGTCCTCTTCAGAAAGCTGCTTTTATTATAAATGAGAACAAACGTGAAGTAAATAAGTAATAAAGAAAACTACTGTTACTTCCAAGGACACGGTGAAGAGCTGAAGTTTCTCAGCCGAGCTCCATCCTTACAGAAATATAAAAAGCTGCAGCTTTAGCCGGAGGGGGAGATGATGGGAGCGCGTATTCCCACTGGATGCAGCGTGCATACTCATTAGAAAGAGCTCGCTGGGAAACACTAAAAAATAAATAAATAAAAAACTATTTTTTTGGGAGCGCTCATTAGGAAGTGCCTTTTGCTTTTGGAGCTCCCCACAGGACCTGAGAGCGATTAGCCCAAACACAGCTAGGTTAGCCCAGTTAGCCCAGTTAGCCCAAACACAGCTAGGTTAGCCCAGTTAGCCCAGTTAGCCCAAACACAGCTAGGTCAGCCCAGTTAGCCCAGTTAGCCCAAACACAGCTAGGTTAGCCCAGTTAGCCCAGTTAGCCCAAACACAGCTAGGTTAGCCCAGTTAGCCCAAACACAGCTAGGTTAGCCCAGTTAGCCCAAACACAGCTAAGTTAGCCCAGTTAGCCCAAACACAGCTAGGTTAGCCCAGTTAGCTCAGTTAGCCCAAACACAGCTAGGTTAGCCCAGTTAGCCCAAACACAGCTAAGTTAGCCAAGTAAGCCCAAACACAGCTAAGTTAGCCAAGTTAGCCCAAACACAGCTAAGTTAGCCCAGTTAGCCCAGTTAGCCTAAACAGAGCTAGGTTAGCCCAGTTAGCCCAAACACAGCCAAGTTAGCCCAGTTAGCCCAAACACAGCCAAGTTAGCCCAGTTAGCCCAAACACAGCTAAGTTAGCCCAGTTAGCCCGTTTAGCCCAGAGCAGACCTTCTCCTCTCTGACGTCTCCATCATACGTTCATGTGTGGATGAATTTCTGCTGCATTAAATCAGTCATGTGTTTGCATCCCCTGCTGTGACATTCTCTCGTCTCTCTGTGTTTTTAATGCATTTTAATTTATAGTCTCATCTAATCTCTGTATTGTTTGTGTTCCTCAGGTCTGAAGGACGACGAGGCAGAGAAGAGTCGCAGCATGAACCCAAGACAGATGAAGAGTCTGAAACCAACAAGGTGAGAGTAATAAAATAAAAACAAGTAACTACGATACATCTGAAATATTAAAGTACTCACAAACACTTCAGAGACACATTTATATTAAGACCAGGTAGATGGACAGGTGAGACCACATAGTCTCAGATCCCCTCCAGATGTGGTCTGAGATCAGATCTCCCTGAGCGTGTTCACACCTGTTCTCTTAGCGGGACACATGAGATCAGATTACTCAAATAACGAGCTCTGACCTGATGTTTTTACCGTAGTTGTGCATAGTTTCTATTTACACGACTAGGCTGCTAAATTTACAGTGATGACATGATGACTTAGGAGGATTTAAACTGTCCAACGACGTATAAATCAGATGAGAATGAGCTTAAATGTCACCACATATGTAACAAGAGTCTAACTGGAGACATATGCACAACGCTAACACAATAAATTGGGTCTTATATCTTCCTAAAACACATATTTTCCAGCAGAAATGAACATAAATGTGAAGTTAAAGCTCTATCTCTTTGTGTCTGAGCCAGAGGAAGTCGGCGTATCTGCATGTATGAGTCAGCAAACTGAAATATCTCCAATCAGAGCGTCTGTTTGTAGCTGCAGCATCTCCAGCTCATTGAGAATATTAAAGTTTTCCTCCGTGTGTGACGCCTGGTGTTTGACTGCCACATGTCACACACGTCCGTCAGCGTTAAGGAAACGGGAACATTTAAAGCTCGGTGGTTCACGCCCCGCTGCTCTGTTGCAGCGTCTGGCCGTGATCTAATTACTGCCGCTCTTGGATCTGGCTCCTCGCTTTTAATTATCACGCCCAAAAAGAAAAAAATGAAAAAGGGAAATGGAGCAAAAATGTAAAATTAATTGAATGGAATTTGTAATTCAAAGTGAGAGAGTGGAAGAAGAAGGAGATCAAATAGGAGCCCGGACTTTTAAGAGTTGGCTCCCGTGGGACCCCAGCCCCCCCTGCCCCCCCCAACCCCGCCCCAGCCAACACTGTGTTTCTAGATTTGTGTGTTGTGAGTCTACAGAGAGGGAGGTGGAAGGAAGGAGGGTGGAGGTGGTGCTGGAGGGAACACGGCCTCCATTTAAAAAAAGAAAAGAAAGAAAGTGCTTCATCAGAACGAAGCAGAATAATGATGAGGACTGTTTCTGGGAGAACGAGACTTTTAATAAGTAACGCTGGAGATGAGTCAAGGCTGCAGAGTCTGGATTAATGCAGGAGGCAGGAATCATTGATAGAGGAATCAGTCAGGCTCACACGCTATTGATTTCACCTTACGGGTTCACACACACACACACACACACACACACACACATGAGCTAAAGGTAAAGGACTTGATTCAGTTTGAGAAAAAAAAATAAACTGTCCATAAATACGGAGCTGGTCAGGCTCACATGGATAAAACTGGTTCATTGAAAATCTACCAAACTGTGATTAAGACCCTGAACAACGTCCCACAGTATTTTAATTCTTTATCTCTTTCTAATATTATTTATTGATGTATTGGTCTAAGCTGACAGTGACCTTAACCCACTCATGTGTCCAGACGCTTGGACTCAGTTTTTACTCTTAACTTGACCATAACTTTCACTGTGTTGCAACAAATGGAATGAAAACTTCATTTTACATAAAGTCTGTAAATATGATCTCAACAATTTGCTATCCTTCATAGCGTTCCACTAACGTTGACTGCTGTAAAAATATAGATCTTTTTTTTTTTTTTACTGCAATTCAAAAAAAATAAAAATAAAAATAGTACCAAAAAAAGTTAAAAATTAAAAATCAGGATTTTTGTGCAGCATCAGATTTTCAATAAAACTTCCTTTCATACTGTTCCACTAACAGTGACTGCTGTAAAAATATAGATTTTTTTTACTTATTTATTTTTTTTTACTTTTTTTGCTTAAATCTGTTAATCAACCTAAGTCCTGAAACTACTAAATATTAAAAGATTCAAAATTTTAAAATAAAAAATAAAGTCACTGATATGGAGAAAAATATATATAATATAATCTTTTATAATATCTAGTAGTTTTGATCATCAGGACTGAGATTTATGCAAAAAAAAAATCTCTATTTTTACAGTAGTCAATGTTAGTGGTCAAGCAGTATGTTTATTGAAAATCTGATGCTGCACAAAAATCCTGATTTTTAAATTTTTTCTTTTTTTAAATCAATTTTTAAATATTTATTTTTTAATTACAGTTCTGATCAGGAGTGTGGTTGATTAACAGATTTATGCAAAAAGTGTTTTTTTAATTTTTTTTTTAATTACAGTTCTGATGCAAAAAAGTTGAAAAAAATATCTATATTTATACAGAAGTCAATGTTGGTGGCTGAGCGGCATGAAAGGAAGTTTAATTGAAAATCTGATGCTGCACAAAAATCCAGATTGTTAACAGTTAAGTTAGTTTCAGCCATGAACAGTGTAAGTGTTTTTGAATGCCTCGAGTCATTAAAGATAAAAATGTCCACGTCCAAAAACCTTCTATAAAAACTGAACTGATGAATATTTTTTTCTGCATAAATCTCTTAAATCACATCAGCATGTAACTGCCCCTAAAACATTTCTAATTATGAGTATTTTAAACCTTTAAATGCCAGTTTGATAACTTAAAGTCAATGTTTTACAAAGAAAAAAAATGAGAAAAAAAATCAATATTTTCCATAAAAATAATGTGGGAGGGGCATTTTTTTACTTCTATTTTTTTTTTTCAAATGAGTCTTGGATATGACCAACATTATCTAAAATATTGACTTGATTGCATTATTAGTTTTTGTGTGACATCCTCTTTAGTCATTAGACATAAATGTCCCATTGACTTCCATTATAATCAAATGTAATAATCTCTCAGCCGTGACACAATAAAATGATTCATTCTGTCATATGAAGCTTTAATTTATCATTTATAGTGTTCAACAAATCAGGGTCTTTACATAAAATGTTTATTTCATTACTGACTGCATGGAAATAAATACAAAACACTCAAATGTTTGTATTTGAACAAAATATTTTCTTTATTCTGCGAGAGAATGGAGTATGGTGGAGCTCCACTGATAAAACGTACATGAGTTCAGCTCATCAACAAATGGAGAATCTACAACCGACAAACTATTGCAAACCGATACGAGAGTAAAGTAAAGTGTATTGTGATGGACCAAAACCATTCATTTATTTATTTAAAAAAAAAGAGAGAATATCAAGAGAAGCCAGAAGCGAGGATGGCAGACGGGGCGACGCTGAGAAAGAGGCCGGGCTGAATTTATCAGCGTGAGAAAGGTTTAATTTGGCAAAACCCGATCCGTAAGGTGAGGATAAAAGTGTAGAGAGAAGAACGTTAACGGGGATTCATTTAAGAAGAAGTTAACGGTCCTCTTTCTCAGCGTCACGTTGCTCTAGCTTCGTACAACTGACACAAATAAAAGGACTAGTCTCAGCTGTAAGCAGTGATGTTAAAGTTGCCGTATTAAAGTCAGATCTGAATCACACCATAAACAGACAAATAACAGTTTTTTTTTTCCAAAGACATCTTTTTTACCATTTTTTTTCTTTTTATACACAAAAAACAACAGTCAAAGAGCAAAGAGTACCAAATATGCATGCTGGATCTGTACGTATGTCAAAAAAGGGGCTAAAAGGGAGGAGGGGGAGGGGAGGGGGGGGGAGGGGGGGGCGTCATATACATTTTTTTTTAAAGTTGTTTTTTTTTTCTTCAAAAGTTCTTTATTTTCATATATATATATATTTATATATATGTATAAGAAGCTGTTACTTCTCAAAGCTGTGCTGGGTACTGTGATCAGATAGTAGCAGTGGTAAGAACACAACACGACTCCTCTGTGAGAATCACAAACATTATTCAAACCTGGCTGCAAATAAAACTTTGCAGAACTGCTTGAGAGTGAGTAGACGTAGTAGTAGACGTAGTAGTAGAAGTAGTTCTAATGGTAGTAGAGGAACAACAGACAGTTGCTATTTTTAACAGTCGTGGGATGGTAGCGAGTAGAAACCCTCAGGTAACAGAAGGCTTGTTGTACCTTTTATATTTGTCGTTGTCGTTACTGCACCTTGGTTTGAGTCTTTATTTTGTGAACAGGTGAACTGAAGCCTGTTACCTGGAGTCATTAGAGCTGAGTGAAAACTCAACCGAACAGTCGCTGAAAGTAAACTTGACTTTTAAAAACGGTTATTTTGGTTTGTCCCGTTAACCTTCTCGACCTTTCTGCCTGTTTTATAGCACTACTACAAGAGACCCCCACCCCCACCCCCACCTCCACCCCCCCACACGGCCTGTTCCTAAACACCTGGGTTGATGCACCTGCACAGAAAGACGAAAAGAAAACCATCACCCCACCATGAAGTACCCGGCCTGACACAAAGAGGGAATATTGCAAGATGTGGTGGAGCGAGACTCAACGGGGGACTCGTCCTGCAGAGACCTCAGACCGGTGAGGACTGAAATGATATTTGTGTTCGTCTTCAGCTCAAATAACAAACGAGAAAACTGTAATCAGTATTAATCCCTGCTGTGGAAAAACGTACGAGTCCCTGACGTATCAAAAAACAAACAAACTTGTGCATAAACATTAATTATCCTAAATTATCCTTTTTATAAAATCATTAGGTTTAGTTTAAATCAGTCATTTTAGATCTTGAGGTTCCTGCAGGACGTTCCCCCAAAAAACAAAAATAATAATAAATGTTCTAAACTTCAAACTGAACTCCAGCCGTCGGTCGTAATGTGCAAATATATGAAGTAAAGAAGAAGAAGAGGAAAGCTGTGACTTTTGGTAGTTTTCTTTTAAAACACTGACGAGTTAAATCTGATTTTAACGTCACAGAAACGAAGGACGCTTCCAGACACGCCACAAAAAAATGAAGACGAGGACGCGCTCTGAGCTGGGATGATATCAAGGCAATGGAGGAGAAATAAACGTAAAATAAAAGTCGCTGAAACAACAAGTCAACTGAAATCTTTGGTCTAAATGTCTCGGACGAAGGGAGGGAATGAAAACAGTGGATGAACAGCGACTCTAACTGTTTAGCTTTATATATATTATGTATATATATATATATAGATATATATATGATAGATAGGACATCTTGTGTAAATGTGACTCAGGATGCATACGCAGACGTTATCACAGGTTAATGTGTGCAATATCAGACAAGCCCTCTGTGAAAGGAACAAAACAAAGATCTGAACGTTTCTCTGAGAATCAGTTTCACCTCCTTCCCTCCTAAAGTAGCTCTACGCTCGCCGCCGCCGCCGCCGCCGCCACCGCTGCAACTAATACTGTACATCTGTCATAAAACTCTGAAAACCTCGGGCCTCGCCGTAAAAACAAAAACGGGAACTCTTCGTTTTTCTTTTCTTCTTTTAATAAATGTATATTTCATGTTTTTCATATAAAGACATTCAACAGTGAGCAATGCAATATAGTTCAAGTAATAGAGTCAGGGAGGTTTGGAGTTCCCTATGCAAAATAAAAAAAAGAGAGACAACAACCAAAAACAAGAGTCTGTTAATAAATAAGAGTCTACCCAGGACGCTGTGGTGATGGAGGAGGAGAAGGAAACACTGTGACATCGTTTTGGTGAAGACAGATCTATCTGAAAAACAAAAGCCCTGATTTGTTTCTCTGTGTCGTCTTTACGTCGCTGGCTTGGTTGTGTGGTCGTTTCTGTGGTAAACTTGAAAACACCTGAGGGTTAAATGAGCGGTCTGAATGGTGGTGGGCCTGCGTTTCCGTTAGCACCTGGAGTTAGAGGATCACCACGGCTCGGCCTCAGAGGACCTGCACTGATCCTCGCTGCTTTTTCTTTTTGTACATTCAAAGATTTTATCAACAAAGCCCGCGTTGCTGTCCCTCCCCACCCCTCGCCCCCGTCCCCTAATAAAAACCAAGGACTGCAGATACAAAACTCACAAAGGCTGTGTCCCACTTCAGAGGATGGTGTTAAACCTGCACCTCTGAGAGTCTGACGCTTTGCAGACGATGCACCGCTAATTCTTGCAGCGTCAGATTCTGGTACTTGATTGAACACTGAAGCTGATAGAAAGAATAAAAGCTTTAAATGTTGTTGCATGTCTGTCCCACCTCATACATCTGTAACCAGGTGGTTTACCTGCTGTTGTTTTCTACTCGTAGCCATCAAACCGAACGTACGCGTCATAAAATACGACCCGTTTGCTAGAGCACAGTTAAACGTGACATCGTGATAACTCCCTGAGACGGAGCAAAAACATCGGCGTGAAGTCAGCGTCCCTCGACTCAAAAAGCACCGAGGACGTACGATCAGAGGATCAGGTGAAGCTCTGAAATAGGACACAGCTAACTCTGAAATCTATTCTGTTCAGTTAAACTGGGACGGCAGAGAGGCACCACTAAGACTGGCAGTATGTTCTTGAGCCAAATGAAACCTGTTTGAGGTCTGTCTGTCTAACACTTTGCAGGATGTGACTGAGCAGCTCGTCTTCTCTGTGAGTCCTGCTCCGTCCTCGTCTCAGCGTGGACGCCGTGACATGAAAGAGCTGGAAGTCACGGTGAGCACCGTTTACTTCCATCTGCTCCACGTTATCCCGTAGACGTGTCTTCTCGTTTATTTGGTCCAGTTTGAAGAAGATCAGGACAGATTAGATGCTGATGCTGCCAGCGCTCTGACTCTAAAACGAAAAGCTGTCAATGGCTTTCAGCTCCACAGACTCCTCCTGAACACACGCTGTACAAAGGAGGTGAGGCGTATGGGGGGGGGGGGCAGTGAGACGGGTGTAGATAAACAACATGGTGGTGGGCACAACCAAGGTTGTATCATTCGCTCACAACAGCTTTAGTGAAACAATGGCGCTCTTCCTAAAAACCTGACGTTCCTCTCAGACGTAACCAGAGTGTGACCCAGACACTGATGATGCTGCTGTATGGGACGGTGGGGGAGAGGGGGGGGGGGGGGGTGCTTTGTCTGACTTTGTAACCAGCGTCGTCTCATCCGTTCTTATTTTTTTAATAGACGTCTTCTAAATGTTTTCTAGTGAAGAAGGACGAAGAGTTTCTGATCCGTTCTAGAGAAACAACAGCTGCTTTTATTTAGAATAAACCAGGATCAACCCCCAACACTTTAACGTCCAATCATTAATAGAAGCTTTTTAAATTAGCAGGAAGAAGAGAAAGCAACGTGGCCGTGTCGTTCTCTTCAGCTTTTATTGTTTGTAGTTTTTCCACTGGTTATAAAGCCGAGCACCAGGAGAAAGAAGAATAGAAATCAATCAGCAGTCATACAATCTGAGTTCTCACTGTGATTATCTCTGGGACCTTAGTGCACGTCTCTCTGTCTCTCTGTCTCCTCTACATTTAACACACGACGCTAGATTGCACGTTCTTTCAAGTTTTCAGATTATGTCTCATCTCCGTCGTCCTGCGTCTCTGCCTCTGAAACATTTAATTAATCAAAGCTTATTATCTCTGGAGGGGCTTTGTAACAGATACACAGACGGTTCTTCAACCCTCAGTCAGGTAGCATTCTTTTTTAAACCACACATAAAATGGTTTTATGGTCAGATTATTTTATTTATTAATTTATTTCGTCATGTTTTCTTTTCAGAGGCTGATTCTGATGAACCGACCGTTTGTGACCTCGTCCTCTTTCTGCTTCACCTTTAACAGAAGTGACGCCTCCATCAGCTGCTCCACAGGTCAGAACTTAATCCTGATTCATGATTGTTTGCCTTTAAATTTAGATCCAGATGTTTAGTCGCTGCTTTGCTTGTTAAGCTTCAGGTTAGCGTCCGGAGGCTAAGCTAGTCAGACGACGTCACAAACGCAGCTCATTTTAAGTGCTTCGTACTCGGCCGTCTGTGTTAACACAAGTTGCCGGCGGCGGCTCTGTTTATGTACCATTTTGGTTTTTCCCCCAAAAAATATAAAATAAAAAAGAAGAAGAAGAAGCTATTTGGTGCACGTGGCCCAAAAACTCAGTTTTATGTGTGGTCGTCTCAAACACACCATTCGTCTCTGCATTCACAAGAAGAACTTAAATAAAAACACACACACTGGCAGACTCTTTACCCCCCGTCCCTCCCTCTGTCCCTCCCCCCGTCCCTCCCTCTCCACACCAACTTTGGTCTCTGGTTGTGATCTGTGACGTTGCCATTTACACAAAATAAAACCCCAAAAACTATGTTCCAGCAAAGCAAAAATAAAAAAAATAAAGAGTCTACAGTTAGTGTAAAAGCAAGCCTTTGTCCTTCTTAGATCTACCCCCCCTCCCTCCCCGTCCCGTCCCAGAAACCCCTCAGCAGCAGTCTACATGGAGGAACTTTTTAAGTGTCCGTCGTCTCGTTATGCTACATTATTATCGTGCAGAGAGCAGACACTTGACATCGCCATCTCGTCTCGTATTTTTACCACAAACGAAAACATCTGAGACATGAAAACGACTCAAAGATCTGAGGTGAGAAAACAAGAGAAAGAAAAAGTTTTTAGGATGGGAATGTTTTCGTCGTTCTTGTGGTTTTTGAGTTTCTGGTTTTTAAAAAACAAAAAGAAGTCTGAGTTGGAGTTTAGGTAGCAGCGGGGTCAACCTGAAACTCTGAAGTCTCCCGTTTCCTTCTTTCCTTCCTTCGATCTCTTTTTTTTTTTTTCACATTCACAAACATTTAAAACTTCCTTGTGCAAATCAAGCAGTCTTTAGAAAGAATGCCCTCCGAAAATTGTTCTTGTAAAAATATATAACTCCAAGGTGGCTGACGTGTGTGTTGCAGCAAGTGTTAAATTCTATCTATCTATCTTTATCCGGTCTGCTTTGTTTTGTATTTCAACCGATTCCCACCCTCCTCCTCCTCCTCCTCCTCCTGCCCCTTCCCCAAAAGGGGTTGGTTTGTTGTCTGTGTGGTAGAGGGGTGGGGTGGTGTGGTAGGGGTGTGTGTGGGTGGGTGGGGGTTCATCTGCGTCCGGAGGGCATCTGTGCGTAGACGGGGTAGGCGAGGCGGACGTTGAGCGAGTCGTTGTGCTGCACCAGGGACGTCTGGTGGTAGTGGAGCACCAGGTCCTTCAGGCTGCTGTACAGGTTGTAGGGCTCAGCGAAGCCGAAGCCGCGGGGCGTGCTGTAGATGACGCAGTGCTTCACCTCGTTCTCGACACTGAGGGGGAGACATGGGACAGGACAGAGGGTCAGATGGGACGCTCAGGAAGTTAGATTGTTCACTTAGTGATTAAATAAACGAGTCAGTGGACGTCAGGCTAGCTCCTAACTCTGGTGGTTTAGGTATTTGTTGTTTTCCAGTAACAATCAGACAAATGAAAACAGATTAAATACTAACTAGACCAAGACTAAACGTGGATGTTAACCTCTTAAACCAGGGCTGTCAGATCTGTAATCCCACATAAATAAGATGCAACAACATAATTGTAGTTTTGTCTGTTATTGTCTGAATCTTGCACAACTTAATGTCTTGTTCTGAAGTGCATTCCCTAATGTTTTGACCTTGTCGTGCAGGTAAATCGTGTCCCGTCTCTACTCACACGACAGAGCAGGCGTAGCAGCCCTTTTTGCTGCTCTCTCTGATGAGGAACGCTCCGTCCGGCTTCCCGAGGAGCAGCTCCTCCGCCTGCGTCCTGTTCAGATCCCCGACGAACCAGCTCTTCTCATCGTAGTGAGGCAAGTTCTCGTCCTCCTCGTTTACAAAGTAGCCTCTGCTCCCACACAGGTACGAAACAGGAAATATAACATGTTCAGTTTATACAACGCACTCACTCATCTTCAATAATAGATTTAGCAAACGCAGCTAAGTTAGAGACTCACTCGTCGGCGTTGTCGTTGTTGATTCCCAGCCAGTCGTTAATTCGTTTCTGGCGAACTCCTTTGTGATTGAGCCAGCTACAGAGAGAATGAGAGAGAGAGGAAACCATTATTACTTTTGTAAGGACCCTTTCATTTACACGATATTTATTATGGTGCAGTGAACAAGCCTGAGACTGAACAGAAATCACATTAGTGAGTCCACAACAATGTCTCTACTAAAGGATCTGGGATGAGGCCAGTTCTGCTGCTCGACTCGTTCGTAGGAATAAAGCAGGAAGTATTTGACTGGACCAAACCTGAGACGAGTTTATGGCCTAAAGAGGTGTTTAGTCAACTTTTATTGCACTTAAAACAGAAAGCAAACAATCCGATCCATAAGATACACGTTTTGGGAATGTCATTCAAAACCTAAGGAATGCAAACTTATGTATTTATGAAGATATTAATGTTAACAAAAGGACAATAACAACTAAAATGGTACGAGATGCAACTGTAGAACAATGGCTAGAATAAAAGTGAGCACATCTTCAAACCTGGATTCATAAATCTACTGGAAACGATTAGAAAAGCCCTTAAATAAACTGCAGGAACTCATTAATACGTCTACGTTTTGCCAGATTCGCCCTGATAATCTCAGATTAACCAGTTAATCTTCAAATGTATCTCTTCCTGTACTCACACTAGGTACTGGTCCCTGATCTTGCGGAGCTGTATGAGGTCGGGCTTCAGGCTGTTCATCTTTTTGTCCGTCTCCCGGTTGTCCATGGCTTGCGTCTTCAGGTCCTGCTCCAGCCGCACCTTGCTGTCGTGGATCTCCCCGAGCCGAGACTTGAGCTTCTCGTAGTTCATCATGATGCGCTCGATCTCCTTGTCGTTGCCCTCGCGGCGGAAGCGCTCGATGTAGTCCTTGCTGTAGCGCTCCTGCGTGTGGCACTGCTCCTCAAAGATCTTGATGGTCTCGTTGAAGGCTTCGATGGCTGTCCGCTTCATCTGGATCTCCTGGAGGACGAGAGGAGACGAGGACACGTGAGTGACTTCTGTCAGGAGCAGGAAAGCAGCTAAAGCTCCGGCTGTGTATGTGCATACCTGTGATGTCTTGGTGTATTCCTCATACAGCCTGTCATACTCTTTGCTTTTCTCCTGGTACTGATTGTGGTATTCCTGCAGCTTCTTTCCCACAGCGTCAATGTTGTCCTCCTTCACCAGCTGGTCCTGAAGGCAGAAGAAATGAAGAGCGTTAAGAGATGGAAAGAGAACGGCCGAGACGTTAAAGGAAAAAGTGCGTGCGCATGTTTGCTCCCTTCACCCCTGATTCTGCTTAGCCAGGGTGACTTCCTGAACAGGCTCGTTAATAAACCACCCACAATGCCCCGGGTGTAGGGCAAGGCGTGCATTCTGGGAGATATTGCATAGCTCTGAGTAATGACCCGCCTGGCAAACGACCGGCGCTGGGGAATAAAAGCAACGACGGCCCTTTGACACCGCCGATGTGTGCAATTATTTAGGGAGCGTGGCACTGGGGCGGGGACGGCTTGGTGAATGGGGACAATATTTTAGAGAGTAGCAATCCTGCTGCCTCTGCAGTTTAGAGTGGAAACACCCAGAGCAAGGCACCAAGTACAAGAGAGGGGGGGATTAGTTAAGAGGTTATGGAATTCAATGAGAGTTACCAAACAGGTTTTAACAAACGCAGCGAACAAAGAACACCAGACGACTTCTTTGGAAGAGGAAATGAAAGAGGGCACACCTGAACTACCCATCCAAATATAAAGTATGTGAATGCTACATTGATAAAGGTTCACTGTCTGACGGCTCATCTAGAAAGTACGAACTTTAAGATCCGATCAGACTGGGTCATCCCTACTCATGTGCTTTAATTCTTCTTGTGTAAATCTTGCTGCAAAATGTGACTAACAACAATAAAAAGCCTTTAAAGTCTGAATAAACTGTGTGTGTGCTCGTGGATTCTGACCTGCTGGAAGCGGGAGATGGGGTACATGAGCTTGACGTCCAGCTTGGTGTTGTACTGAGCCAGAGACTCGTGTCTGTAGTGGCTGATGAGCTCCACCACCGAGCTGAACGTCAGGGGGTCAGAGAAGCCGTACTTCCCGTCTCTGTGGTAGATCTTTATCAGCTTGTTGTTGCCCCCTTTCCTGGAAAAAGAAGGACGAGATAAGTGCTCAAACATCTACAGACACCAAATTACATCCCAGCACAGACAGCTTCTGGGCTGAAGCTAAATTTCCACTGAAGCACTTTATTTTCGGGGAAGTGGGCGATTTGCTCCAAATTACCAGGATGCTGCGTAGGCAAAATGATTTCCTTCAATCTGTATTTAACTCGAGTGATAGCTGCATAAAAGCCACAGCTACTGAGGTTTAGGAGTCACTCCATTCATTCATTCATTCATGGTCCTACTGATGTTAAAGGTTACCTCAGCGTCAGCGTGTAGTCGCCTTGCATCTTGGTGGACGCGTCCCGAACCAGGAAGGTCCCGTCGGGCATGTCTCTGAGCTTATCGTTCACCTCCTCCCTGAAGACAGACAAAGATAAAGAGAGAAGCTGTAAACAGTGTGACTTGGTGGAGCGACCCACGCACAGATGGTGTTCATTTGGACAAGTCTGCCTCCAATTATCAGTGGCAGGCGATGAGGGCTTTCCCTCGCAGCCGCACACCTCAGAGTAAACAGTCCATCAGCTAAAGAGCAGTGGGAGGGACTAGCTGGACCTGTCCCAGCCAACAGCACCTCTGCTCTGGAGGAGAGACAGTCAGTCTGCGCTGTAGGTGTGGTTATCATCTGGCTAACAGCTGACCTTAACTTTGGAAAGTAATGCTGATTAAACTAGAAACCTCTGATCCTACGATTAAAGGATGCTCAGGTTGGGTTACCTGGATATGTCTCCCCAGTACCACTCGGCCTCCTGCAGTGAGCCTCCTGCTCCTCCGTCCTTGGTGCCGTTGCTGCTGCCCCCTCCCACCCCGACTGAAGATGGCTGCTGGGGCTTTGCCGGCTTTGGGGGAAGAGCTGGAGGAGAGAAAAGGAGAATATGTTATGATAGTACAGACTTGATGCTCCTCAGACTCTTCCCTGTAGCTGTACATGATAACTCAAGAGCTGCGTTCATGTCTCCACACAAACGCAGCAGCAGCGGTGCAGCTGGGGACGGCTCTGTTATTAATCACACAGTGAACAGCTCATATATCAACACAGTAATTATTCTGCATGTCATAAACCACATACACAAACACAAACACAGATATTCAGGAGCCTTGCAGCCGACTTATCAGGACCAGAGGAGGGACGAGAATGTTTGTTACACCTGACTTTGAACTCGGCCCGACGCTAAGCTGCTAATGAGGAACTTCCTTCCTCCCAGTGCAAGTAATGCAAAGTTATACAGTTTATATTAAGAACAGAATAGAATACACAGGCGAGAACAAGAACTTTAAGTTTGATTTAAAAACCAGAAACAAAAACTAGACAATGTCAAAAAATAAATATTAGATTTAATTTGCAGCAAGTCAAAAACCAGAAAAACACATCTGTATTTACCTTAAATTAAACAGGAAGTAGCTTACAACATCTGGAGTTTACAGCCCTGAGCCTCTGAGCCAGACATGGATCATTGTGTTGTGTCCAGATGAGTCAGAAAGTTTAAAATTAAATCTGAATATTGTTCCTGATTCATGTCCGTGCTACGTTTAAACCAACAGAAAAGATTTGAAATCACAATTTAATTTAGCATTATTTGTGTATTTACTTTTTTAAATTGAAAATCAAATAAACTCAAACTTGAAATACCAAAAAGTACACAAACTGACAAACTACACAGCCTAATGAGAGATTATGTAAAGCTAATTATTAAAGTATTCTGTTTCATTTATATATTTTGCATGTTGTGCAATTCAAATGAGGTCATTAAACCAGAGCAAGTGTTAACAGACAGCTAGCCTGATTATGACTCATAACACACACACACACACACCACAGAGAGAGAGACAGGGGCAAACCAAGGTTTACAAGTCTCCAAGCACATCTGGACACAGTTTAAGGAACAGCAGCGTAATTACTGGAGAGCTCCTACATCACAAATCATCAAAAAGGGGAAAGTACGCGGATGAGTGTACCCCGACCTGCCACCGGAGGAGCGTCCCCGTTCACGTGCGAGAGGCCGGAGCGCCCAGAACATTCTGACCTCACAAACTACCATGAGACAGAAACAGACGGCTGAATTCACACAATGCACAGCAGACAGGACTCCTGTGTACATGCATCATTACTCACTGCCCATATGAATGTTCAACACGTGCCTTCACTCACTTGTTATTTATATTTTACAGCTGCACATTTTGTCCACCGGGGGCAGCAGATCAGGTTGTTACCACCTCTCAGCCTCATACAAAAGAGTTTTCCTAATTTCTTGTGTGAACTCTACAAACACAAAGCTGCTTTACCATTCTGGTTTTGTCAGACCGTGCTATGAGGACAGCAGCAGCTCCTCTTCCTCTCCTGTTCTCTTTGTTCTCCTCCTCACTTTCCTCCCCCTCTTCTTCTTCTTCACTCTTTTTCGACTCGCCTCCCTCCCTCAGTATCTGCTGCCAAAACTGTCGTCGTGCAGCTGCACTGTTCCCCTCTGTCAGCACTTCACGGCCTCACGTGGGAATGTGCACTTCCCAAGGACAGAAAAAGAATGGAAATCCACTTTATGTTTTAAATAATAAAATTATTATCTTTTCTTGCATTTGAGTTTGACTTCAAACCACCACAAATGTCAAACTGTCTTCCTCTAAACTGGATTCATGCCTTTTAAAAGCTGCAACTAATGTTCTCCAATATTTAACAAAAGTCAAATACATAAATAAGAAAATGCAAAACAAAGCAGAGAGGTTTTCACATTCATACCTGGAAACACACAAACATGCAACACAAACAGAAAGAGCGCACACGTCCTTCTGCAGAATTTGTGTTGCATGCATCGAGAGGAATTTCAAGAGGACAATGGATGGATCACCAGAGCTGCAACTAGTTGTTTTTATTACCAGTTGTTATCTTTGACTTAATCTACTTGGCTAAAAGTCATTTGCACGTCCCTTTAAAAAAACAAAAAACAAAGAAACACATCCAGTAATGTGTAACGAACAATAAAACAAGAATCCATAAAAACAAGAAAACTAAAAAAAACATTAGAAATTTGTCAGTATTCAAAAACAATCCTCCCCGCCACTTAATTTGTCATTGTGTTTCGGAACAATGCTGCCTTTATTTCAGCTCTTTTATGAGGAACAACAGGACCGACACACGCAAATTAGCGACCAGTGACCTCTGGAGAATCCACAGAGTGGAAACCCACCAACACAACGCTCATCAACACTCACATAAGTCGTTTTATTCGCTCCGTGTGAAAATGACAACCGTCCAAACAAAGAGGACACATCGGGACGATGCCACAAAACCTAAAATCAATCACGTTGACACAACTTTAAGTGTGTTTAAAATCAGTCACAACAACTGCATGAAATACTGAGAGTGAGCAGGAGGGATGGTGAACAAAGGGGACCGTCAGCGCTGCTGCTGCCTCCCCCCTCCTCCTCCTCCTCTTCCTCACCCCTCCTCCTCACCAGACAAAGGAGCAGCGCTCAGCCACACACACTTCCATATCACTTGTCATCACACATGCATGGAGAAAAGCCCACAGCTCTCCTGAACAATGACCATCAGCACAGACTGACACACACACACACACACACACACATGTGCACGCTCCAGCTGATCGGGGTCCCGTTTGTGAGGTAGTGCACGTCTGAACCCCGCGTCAACAAAGAGCTTTAGTTCATACAAAACTAAATAAACTCAAACCATGTGGTATTAAAAAAAAACTCTTTCCACAGGTTTACATCTGGATGAAGTAAAGAGCTGCAGGTGGTGTGTGTGTGTGACAGGATTTACACTGTGTGGGTGTGTTTCCAGCCCAAGACTGTTTCCTCCTAACACACTGGATTCATGCCAAAGCTGCAACTAATATTTAAAACTGTTATGCTAACATTTAACAGCTAAAATGTCAGAAAATACATAAATAGGAATATGCAACAACAATAAAACGGCTTATTATTCAGATTTTTACTTAATGATGTAAAATTCTCTTTTTAGAAGGAAAGTCTAAACACACACGCTGAGCAAAAAAACACATTCTGCAGGATTTGAGTTGCACGCAGCAAGAGGAATGAAAGAGGACGAAGGAGCTGCACAGAAAGAAAACCCACAAATAAACACAAATAACAGGAAAAGTTGACGGAAGAGACTCTCTTACCGTCCTCCACCATCGTACTCTCCGTTAGCTGCATGCTGCCACTCGTCTCTCAGCTGTTTCCCTCCTCCCTCCTTCTATTCCCGTCTCCCACTCACTCTCCCTCCCTCTCACTCTCTCTCTCTCTCTCTCAGTTACTCTCTCTCTCCTCCTCTCTACCTCCACCTCCGCCGCTACCCTCCTCCTTCTCCTGCTCTCTGCTCTGTCAGACTGAAGAAAAGAGCGAGCGGGGCTGATCCTAAAAGACAGGCGACGACGGCGGGCTAAACTAATCCCCGCGTGGAGGCCCGCCCCCTCAGCCAATCAGGAGACGGTCGGAGACGGGGGCCGGACCTCACCAGAGAAAGAAAGAAAGGAAGAAAGAAAGAAAGAGAGGAGGGGGGTGGAGTTACCCCCGTGGTATATCCATTCCTTCTGGGACACCACACGTACAGCAGAGCAGCACTGAGCCCTAAATCAACAGGTCGTTTCTATTGAGCACTACGAGCAACTGGCAGCTGAATGCACGAATAGGAGGCTCATTTACTCATTCACAATTAGCACCAAACATGAGATCAAGTCTTTATACATCTCGTTCGATGAAATCATTTCTTCTATGCTCTGATTATGATCCCTTTATCACTCAGCAGCACATATGGACAGCAAACATTCAGAGGATTGCGTCTCCTACAGGCCACATGTCAGTCCATCCTGCAGATGATGGCAACGACAAAGACGATGATGATGATGATGATGATGATTACCTCCTGTATGTAAAGAGGCTTTGACATCACTCGCCGTGCATGAACGATGGCCACAGCTGCTGTCATTTACATTAACCAGAGCAGGTCTTTATGTCGAACGACGCATGCATTTCAGCACGATGCACAAATGAGATTAAACATGCAAAGGTTGTAATATCAGCATGGATAATATTCCGTGACAGAAAGCCTCACAAACACGGTTCATGAACCCAACCGACTCTAATAAGGCCGATAAAAGGCATCATCTGCACCACATTATCACATCTGCACGACAATCAAGACAAAGAGTCTTATCGGGGCAGCAGTTTCCAAGCCTGTGCGAGTTTATTTTCATGCCAAGTGGATGTGAAACTTCCAGGAAGGACGGAAAAGTAAAATGTGCAGCACAATGTGACCTGCTATAAATGAGCTAAGACATGCTAAAAAACAAAACAATAACACCGGGTGATTTTCCACTGAAAGACGAGACCTCACGTCCACACACTCAACTCACTCCACACACAAAGTTGCTAGTGGAAACGCAGGATTTGCCCTCCCCTGGGGGAGTGCAAGTCCACCTCTGCTAATCACCCCCCTCCTCACACACACTTACACACTATAACTGTCACCGAGGCTTCCACGTTTCAGTTCCAGAGTAATAAATATTCTAATGAACATCTGCGTCTTCCCTCCTTTGTCATAACCCTAACCCCCTTTTTTCTTATTTTACCTGTTCCTCATCTCTCAGCCTCCCCGTCACCATCCCTCCATGTCTTTTGCAGCCTTTCAGAAAACTGTCAGGTGTGTTAAGATAAGAAATAAATAAATGAAACACCCACACCGCACACAAAGACACAAAAAGAGACAGGATGCAGGAGGGTTTAGCCAACGTGATTGATGACAGGATGAGCTCATTCAGGGCAACGGAGGTGAGACCAGAAACAGCAACAATAGTGCGAAGGCGCAGAAGAAGTGCATCTAGCTTTGTCGGGGAGAAGTGCTGCACGAGAAGGATTTTATCCACCGTGCAAAGCCAATTCTGAAAACTACCCAGACTGGTCAGTTTGCTTCACATTCCTCACTGACACAATATCTTTAAAAAAAAAAAGAAAAAAGAGCACAGATGATCTGCAAAAACCAGTCGTGTAAACAATGACTGCAATAATCAACGGCTCACGGTGCCATGAAACAGCCAGGCGCAGGTTAAGTGTGCGTGAAGCAGCAGCAGAGAGAGACAGTGTTTTTGTGCGTTTACATCCACCAACGCATTGACGAGCACCGTCCATTCACTCCAACTGCTCCGACAAAAGGCAAAACAGAGAGCGAGAGAAGGCGACAGTAAATTATTTTCTACGGGAGCTTTAAGAGGCTCGGGATGTTGCACCAGTCCACCTCAATCCACCTCAGATGAAAGAAATCTACACTCCAAGACTAAGATCTGCACCTGTAATCTACATTTTCCTCCTACTTGCAGACACAAACTTCACATACAGTGAATTTTTTTGCCCATTCAGTGTGATCTAAAGGTACAAATACTTCCTTTGATGCAATATCAAAACCTGAGGGGATTTTTATTATTATCTCTGCAAGATGCCACAGATAAGTAGACAGAAAGCTGCTTTTTTTCTGCGAGCTGCGGAGTGCATACAGTAACGTCTCAATAGATAAATGGGAGGGAGAGAGAAGGGGGACAGAGCTACCGGGCAAACTGCATTCAACAGCGCCTCCTGGAAACAACACAGCGTCCCACATCTGCGCCATGATCCATTCAGCGCACCGAGGGGGAGAGGAGAGGGGAGAAGGGGGGTGGGAGTCAAATGACACTGGCACAATGCCAAAGAATGAAATGAATGAATGAGGGAAGGAATGAATGAATCGTGTTCTAATCTAGGTGACAGTTTGGCCAGAAAATGGCTCACAAAGAAGTCAAGAGATGTCAGTGAAGGATGTTATGATTAGAAAGATTGGTTTTTATTCCAGCTTTCATTCATTCATTGTTCGGAATCCCTCTCCTCTTGTTTTATGTCCCATCCCCCTTCTCCTTTCCTTTTTTTTTTTTCCTGCTAGTCGGCACCGGGCTGATCTGATGTCCGATCCGCTTCATGCACATTTGGATCGTAGCTCATATTTTCTATTTTATGCCTAAAACGATTCGGGCTGCAGATTGCTTTGGTTTCTGCAGTGGTTGCATCACATTATATGCAGACTGATGTGCACGCTAAAATCGTGTTTGGGTGCAGTTGAGGGCTGCAGCCGCCGTGGCAACGTAAAAAAAAACAGCATATAAAAAGGTGCAAACGACGGTAAACCGGGGGAAGCTAATAAAACACAAATAGTAGGATGCGTTCAAAGCGCTGTCGTTAATAGGGGAAACTTAATTTAGCCACATTTAAAGTTCCAGCTCAAGTTGCTTGCTTCTCATTACAACATATTAATAAAAGTATATAAATGATAAATATATATTATTTTGGAGGGGATAGATGTAGAAAACTGAGCAGAGCAGCACGAGTTTAAAACTTTCCAGCAATTTCGCCAGACATCAAACACAGCACGACCCCTTCCTCCTCCTCCTCCGCTACGTCGCCCCCTTCCCCGGGCTGGCTAACTTAAAATGTCCCGGTGTTAGCTCCGTGCTGTCAGCCGGCCTGCCGCGGTCGTCTTACCTGGCGGTTGGTCCATTTCCAGGTAAAATATGAGCTCCGTGGAGTAGGGCATCATCACGTCCCGCCAGTCCCCCTCCTCGCCGGCTTTCTCCGACGTCCAAACTGTATTGTACATGGCTCGTTCGTGACAGTCTTTCTCCACAAAAATGTTAAAAATGAAATAAAATAAAAAAATAACAAAAACGCGGTGACAAAGAAGATTTAAAAAGAAAAAAAAAATCGATCGAGATAATCTATCTATCTACTTGGAAGTCTTCAGTCTGAATTCCTGCTTCAGAGTGGAATAAATAGGCGAAATGCGTACAGCGAGCACCGGGCTTCGACTGCTCCCTCCGACATAATAATAAAGTTAATAGTTCGGGGCTCTTCATGAATGCCCGTCTATGTGTTTTTATATATATATACATATATAAAAACCCGTCTCTAAAGCCGTAGTAGATGCCAGCTCTACACTTCAGTTCCCTCTCCTTCTCCTCCGCAGGTGCCGCCGTCCTGCTGGCTTCATTTTAAGAAGAGCACTGACAAGAGGAGGCTGGCACAGGATCTCAACGGTCGGGGCAAACCATTCCGCCGCGGCTCACGGGGGTGGCACGGAAAAGCTGTACGAACCGTTACACAACAGAATAAACATAAAATATATATTTGTTGTAATTTATGCAACGCAAATCACACATTCAATTATATATTATCAAACATATAGAGTAAAGACAGTCACAAAGTATGCCCGTATTAAAAAAGAGGAACGCAGTCATCCCCCACTCTCTCAGACTGTGTGTGGTGCTCTTTCTTTCCCCGGCCCACCGATGACAGAGCCTCTCGCGCATGCTCAGAAGCTGAATTTCAAAGCCAATAGCAAAATGATTTGAGCCTCAGAAGAGCAACTTACAAATTCTGTGGTTTTCCACTAAGATTGTCACCTTCCTGCTGACTGACTGACTGGCTGACTGACTGTATGAGGCTACTCGCTGCTGCTCCTCCTGCTGGATCCCACAAAGCAGCAGCAGCAGCAGCAGCAGCAGGAACTTTAGGAGCAATTACATAATAAGGACCTGTCATGCATTCTGTACACATTCTCTGCAAAATCATTAATCAAATTACGTTTCTTTTTTTCCAAAACATTCCAGAATGTTCTTTTCCTAGCTCTCAGACAGTGGCTGGTTTCTATTCATTTCCATACACATCATGGAAATGAACAGAAACGGGGAACTTGAGACACGTTTGAAGTGTAATCCTACACTGAGTATGGAATATTTGATATTCCTTATTTTTTCCAGCTGTCTGCTAATCCAGCGAAAAGGAGAGCCAACACTAATTTGATCCTTTGGACAAAACACGCTAGAAGGAAGTTAATCTAGTGAATCAGTGCTGAAAAAGCTCCTCAACCAATACGATATTTCAGCTCATTTGATAAAAACTGCAGCACACAGCTCGTTCTCTTTTTAAAAGTACATATTTTGACAGGTTTACACCTCTTTATGGGCCAGTGGGCTTGAAGCTGAATGCCACAGCAGTGTCTTGAGAGGCAGACACTGTAAGGTGTTCATTGCATGATAATGTGGCATATTCCAAACAAAACTACTCTTTGTCCTGCATCGGCACGCGGACTAACAACAATGGAAGAATACACGAATGCAAAGCAAGTTTCCAGTCTCAGTTTCAGAGTTCATTTTCATACCATAGTAGAGTGAATTCAAATGAAGGCTGACTGAAAGGCGGACGAAAACGTTCCAGATCGACGCATATGGGGTTTTGGAAAATGGTCATCAGCGAGGAAAAGAGCATACAATGAGACAGAGATTAGAACGTGTGAGATTATAGATTTTGTAGATTAGAGTGTGTTCACCCACGTCAGCAACTAGAGCTTCTGTTTTGTGGCTGACACTATCCTGTAACACTTTAAACTCACATAATACTCATGCATGCGTTCTTAAAACTGTGCAATCCCCCAAAAACG
>SRSE01001424.1:0-11959 GCA_005024645.1 Planiliza haematocheilus
GACCGTGAAAAATCAGCGGCATGTCTGACCACCACAAGCCGAGGAAGGCGCACTGTGTTCGGCTGCCCGCTCGGCCTCCACTCACCCCCCGTGGAAGGCGAAGACAGGCACCTCCGCCTCATCCCACACCCCATTCGGACTGATTGTAATAAAAACTGATCAAATGATGCATTGGGAGCCAGGGTGGAGGTCAGCACGGCCGTTTTAAACAGAAATGACCAAATCGCTTTATCTCGCCGAGAGAGAAGCGATATTTGCACACACAGCATGTGTACCTGCAAAACTGGAGAAATTACACCAATTCTGCCTCTCATTAGGCTATATGTGAGGCAACTGATGAAAATGATGCATTGTGAGCCAGGGTGGAGCTCAGCCCGGCTGTTCTGAGCAGGAATGACCAAATCGCTTTATCTCGCCAGCAGAGACGCATTCGTGCACACAAGACATTTACCTGCAAAACTGGAAAAAATTACACCAGCTCTGCCTCTGATTATGCTATATGTGACACAACGGGCAGTCTGGAGCCTGATCAGGACCTGTCTGCTTGAGCTGCCGTGCGCTGAGCCAGCTGGGGGGGACCGTTGAAAAATCAGCGGCATGTCTGACCACCACAAGCCGAGGAAGGCGCACTGTTTTCGGCTGCGCGCTCGGCCTCCACTCCCCCCCGTGGAAGGCGAGGCAGGCACCTCCGCCTCATCCCACACCCATTAGGACTGATTGTAATAAAACTGATCAAAATGATGCATTGGGTGGCTAGCCAGGGTGGAGGTCAGCACGGCCGGTTTAAACAGAAATGACCAAATCGCTTTATCTCGCCGAGAGAAGCGATATTTGCACACACAGCATGTGTACCTGCAAAACGGAGAAATACACCAGTTCTGCCTCTCATTAGGCTATATGTGAGGCAACTGATCAAAATGATGGTTGTGAGCCAGGGTGGAGCTCAGCCCGCTGTTCTGAGCAGGAATGACCAAATCGCTTTATCTCGCCAGCAGAGACGCATTCGTGCACACAAGACATTTACCCTGCAAACTGGCAAAATTACACCAGCTCTGCCTCTCATTATGCTATATGTGACACAACGGGCAGTCTGGAGCCTGATCAGGACCTGTCTGCTTGAGCTGCAGTGCGCTGAGCCAGCTGGGGGGGACCGTGAAAAATCAGCGGCATGTCTGACCACCACAAGCCGAGGAAGGCGCACTGTTTTCGGCTGCGCGCTCGGCCTCCACTCACCCCCCGTGGAAGGCGAGGACAGGCACCTCCGCCTCATCCCACACCCCATTCGGACTGATTGTAATAAAAACTGATCAAAATGATGCATTGGGAGCCAGGGTGGAGGTCAGCACGGCCGTTTTAAACAGAAATGACCAAATCGCTTTATCTCGCCGAGAGAAGCGATATTTGCACACACAGCATGTGTACCTGCAAAACTGGAGAAATTACACCAATTCTGCCTCTCATTAGGCTATATGTGAGGCAACTGATCAAAATGATGCATTGTGAGCCAGGGTGGAGCTCAGCCCGGCTGTTCTGAGCAGGAATGACCAAATCGCTTTATCTCGCCAGCAGAGACGCATTCGTGCACACAAGACATTTACCTGCAAAACTGGCAAAATTACACCAGCTCTGCCTCTCATTATGCTATATGTGACACAACGGGCAGTCTGGAGCCTGATCAGGACCTGTCTGCTTGAGCTGCAGTGCGCTGAGCCAGCTGGGGGGGACCGTGAAAAATCAGCGGCATGTCTGACCACCACAAGCCGAGGAAGGCGCACTGTTTTCGGCTGCGCGCTCGGCCTCCACTCACCCCCCGTGGAAGGCGAGGACAGGCACCTCCGCCTCATCCCACACCCCATTCGGACTGATTGTAATAAAAACTGATCAAAATGATGCATTGGGAGCCAGGGTGGAGGTCAGCACGGCCGTTTTAAACAGAAATGACCAAATCGCTTTATCTCGCCGAGAGAAGCGATATTTGCACACACAGCATGTGTACCTGCAAAACTGGAGAAATTACACCAATTCTGCCTCTCATTAGGCTATATGTGAGGCAACTGATCAAAATGATGCATTGTGAGCCAGGGTGGAGCTCAGCCCGGCTGTTCTGAGCAGGAATGACCAAATCGCTTTATCTCGCCAGCAGAGACGCATTCGTGCACACAAGACATTTACCTGCAAAACTGGCAAAATTACACCAGCTCTGCCTCTCATTATGCTATATGTGACACAACGGGCAGTCTGGAGCCTGATCAGGACCTGTCTGCTTGAGCTGCAGTGCGCTGAGCCAGCTGGGGGGGACCGTGAAAAATCAGCGGCATGTCTGACCACCACAAGCCGAGGAAGGCGCACTGTTTTCGGCTGCGCGCTCGGCCTCCACTCACCCCCCGTGGAAGGCGAGGACAGGCACCTCCGCCTCATCCCACACCCCATTCGGACTGATTGTAATAAAAACTGATCAAAATGATGCATTGGGAGCCAGGGTGGAGGTCAGCACGGCCGTTTTAAACAGAAATGACCAAATCGCTTTATCTCGCCGAGAGAAGCGATATTTGCACACACAGCATGTGTACCTGCAAAACTGGAGAAATTACACCAATTCTGCCTCTCATTAGGCTATATGTGAGGCAACTGATCAAAATGATGCATTGTGAGCCAGGGTGGAGCTCAGCCCGGCTGTTCTGAGCAGGAATGACCAAATCGCTTTATCTCGCCAGCAGAGACGCATTCGTGCACACAAGACATTTACCTGCAAAACTGGCAAAATTACACCAGCTCTGCCTCTCATTATGCTATATGTGACACAACGGGCAGTCTGGAGCCTGATCAGGACCTGTCTGCTTGAGCTGCAGTGCGCTGAGCCAGCTGGGGGGGACCGTGAAAAATCAGCGGCATGTCTGACCACCACAAGCCGAGGAAGGCGCACTGTTTTCGGCTGCGCGCTCGGCCTCCACTCACCCCCCGTGGAAGGCGAGGACAGGCACCTCCGCCTCATCCCACACCCCATTCGGACTGATTGTAATAAAAACTGATCAAAATGATGCATTGGGAGCCAGGGTGGAGGTCAGCACGGCCGTTTTAAACAGAAATGACCAAATCGCTTTATCTCGCCGAGAGAAGCGATATTTGCACACACAGCATGTGTACCTGCAAAACTGGAGAAATTACACCAATTCTGCCTCTCATTAGGCTATATGTGAGGCAACTGATCAAAATGATGCATTGTGAGCCAGGGTGGAGCTCAGCCCGGCTGTTCTGAGCAGGAATGACCAAATCGCTTTATCTCGCCAGCAGAGACGCATTCGTGCACACAAGACATTTACCTGCAAAACTGGCAAAATTACACCAGCTCTGCCTCTCATTATGCTATATGTGACACAACGGGCAGTCTGGAGCCTGATCAGGACCTGTCTGCTTGAGCTGCAGTGCGCTGAGCCAGCTGGGGGGGACCGTGAAAAATCAGCGGCATGTCTGACCACCACAAGCCGAGGAAGGCGCACTGTTTTCGGCTGCGCGCTCGGCCTCCACTCACCCCCCGTGGAAGGCGAGGACAGGCACCTCCGCCTCATCCCACACCCCATTCGGACTGATTGTAATAAAAACTGATCAAAATGATGCATTGGGAGCCAGGGTGGAGGTCAGCACGGCCGTTTTAAACAGAAATGACCAAATCGCTTTATCTCGCCGAGAGAAGCGATATTTGCACACACAGCATGTGTACCTGCAAAACTGGAGAAATTACACCAATTCTGCCTCTCATTAGGCTATATGTGAGGCAACTGATCAAAATGATGCATTGTGAGCCAGGGTGGAGCTCAGCCCGGCTGTTCTGAGCAGGAATGACCAAATCGCTTTATCTCGCCAGCAGAGACGCATTCGTGCACACAAGACATTTACCTGCAAAACTGGCAAAATTACACCAGCTCTGCCTCTCATTATGCTATATGTGACACAACGGGCAGTCTGGAGCCTGATCAGGACCTGTCTGCTTGAGCTGCAGTGCGCTGAGCCAGCTGGGGGGGACCGTGAAAAATCAGCGGCATGTCTGACCACCACAAGCCGAGGAAGGCGCACTGTTTTCGGCTGCGCGCTCGGCCTCCACTCACCCCCCGTGGAAGGCGAGGACAGGCACCTCCGCCTCATCCCACACCCCATTCGGACTGATTGTAATAAAAACTGATCAAAATGATGCATTGGGAGCCAGGGTGGAGGTCAGCACGGCCGTTTTAAACAGAAATGACCAAATCGCTTTATCTCGCCGAGAGAAGCGATATTTGCACACACAGCATGTGTACCTGCAAAACTGGAGAAATTACACCAATTCTGCCTCTCATTAGGCTATATGTGAGGCAACTGATCAAAATGATGCATTGTGAGCCAGGGTGGAGCTCAGCCCGGCTGTTCTGAGCAGGAATGACCAAATCGCTTTATCTCGCCAGCAGAGACGCATTCGTGCACACAAGACATTTACCTGCAAAACTGGCAAAATTACACCAGCTCTGCCTCTCATTATGCTATATGTGACACAACGGGCAGTCTGGAGCCTGATCAGGACCTGTCTGCTTGAGCTGCAGTGCGCTGAGCCAGCTGGGGGGGACCGTGAAAAATCAGCGGCATGTCTGACCACCACAAGCCGAGGAAGGCGCACTGTTTTCGGCTGCGCGCTCGGCCTCCACTCACCCCCCGTGGAAGGCGAGGACAGGCACCTCCGCCTCATCCCACACCCCATTCGGACTGATTGTAATAAAAACTGATCAAAATGATGCATTGGGAGCCAGGGTGGAGGTCAGCACGGCCGTTTTAAACAGAAATGACCAAATCGCTTTATCTCGCCGAGAGAAGCGATATTTGCACACACAGCATGTGTACCTGCAAAACTGGAGAAATTACACCAATTCTGCCTCTCATTAGGCTATATGTGAGGCAACTGATCAAAATGATGCATTGTGAGCCAGGGTGGAGCTCAGCCCGGCTGTTCTGAGCAGGAATGACCAAATCGCTTTATCTCGCCAGCAGAGACGCATTCGTGCACACAAGACATTTACCTGCAAAACTGGCAAAATTACACCAGCTCTGCCTCTCATTATGCTATATGTGACACAACGGGCAGTCTGGAGCCTGATCAGGACCTGTCTGCTTGAGCTGCAGTGCGCTGAGCCAGCTGGGGGGGACCGTGAAAAATCAGCGGCATGTCTGACCACCACAAGCCGAGGAAGGCGCACTGTTTTCGGCTGCGCGCTCGGCCTCCACTCACCCCCCGTGGAAGGCGAGGACAGGCACCTCCGCCTCATCCCACACCCCATTCGGACTGATTGTAATAAAAACTGATCAAAATGATGCATTGGGAGCCAGGGTGGAGGTCAGCACGGCCGTTTTAAACAGAAATGACCAAATCGCTTTATCTCGCCGAGAGAAGCGATATTTGCACACACAGCATGTGTACCTGCAAAACTGGAGAAATTACACCAATTCTGCCTCTCATTAGGCTATATGTGAGGCAACTGATCAAAATGATGCATTGTGAGCCAGGGTGGAGCTCAGCCCGGCTGTTCTGAGCAGGAATGACCAAATCGCTTTATCTCGCCAGCAGAGACGCATTCGTGCACACAAGACATTTACCTGCAAAACTGGCAAAATTACACCAGCTCTGCCTCTCATTATGCTATATGTGACACAACGGGCAGTCTGGAGCCTGATCAGGACCTGTCTGCTTGAGCTGCAGTGCGCTGAGCCAGCTGGGGGGGACCGTGAAAAATCAGCGGCATGTCTGACCACCACAAGCCGAGGAAGGCGCACTGTTTTCGGCTGCGCGCTCGGCCTCCACTCACCCCCCGTGGAAGGCGAGGACAGGCACCTCCGCCTCATCCCACACCCCATTCGGACTGATTGTAATAAAAACTGATCAAAATGATGCATTGGGAGCCAGGGTGGAGGTCAGCACGGCCGTTTTAAACAGAAATGACCAAATCGCTTTATCTCGCCGAGAGAAGCGATATTTGCACACACAGCATGTGTACCTGCAAAACTGGAGAAATTACACCAATTCTGCCTCTCATTAGGCTATATGTGAGGCAACTGATCAAAATGATGCATTGTGAGCCAGGGTGGAGCTCAGCCCGGCTGTTCTGAGCAGGAATGACCAAATCGCTTTATCTCGCCAGCAGAGACGCATTCGTGCACACAAGACATTTACCTGCAAAACTGGCAAAATTACACCAGCTCTGCCTCTCATTATGCTATATGTGACACAACGGGCAGTCTGGAGCCTGATCAGGACCTGTCTGCTTGAGCTGCAGTGCGCTGAGCCAGCTGGGGGGGACCGTGAAAAATCAGCGGCATGTCTGACCACCACAAGCCGAGGAAGGCGCACTGTTTTCGGCTGCGCGCTCGGCCTCCACTCACCCCCCGTGGAAGGCGAGGACAGGCACCTCCGCCTCATCCCACACCCCATTCGGACTGATTGTAATAAAAACTGATCAAAATGATGCATTGGGAGCCAGGGTGGAGGTCAGCACGGCCGTTTTAAACAGAAATGACCAAATCGCTTTATCTCGCCGAGAGAAGCGATATTTGCACACACAGCATGTGTACCTGCAAAACTGGAGAAATTACACCAATTCTGCCTCTCATTAGGCTATATGTGAGGCAACTGATCAAAATGATGCATTGTGAGCCAGGGTGGAGCTCAGCCCGGCTGTTCTGAGCAGGAATGACCAAATCGCTTTATCTCGCCAGCAGAGACGCATTCGTGCACACAAGACATTTACCTGCAAAACTGGCAAAATTACACCAGCTCTGCCTCTCATTATGCTATATGTGACACAACGGGCAGTCTGGAGCCTGATCAGGACCTGTCTGCTTGAGCTGCAGTGCGCTGAGCCAGCTGGGGGGGACCGTGAAAAATCAGCGGCATGTCTGACCACCACAAGCCGAGGAAGGCGCACTGTTTTCGGCTGCGCGCTCGGCCTCCACTCACCCCCCGTGGAAGGCGAGGACAGGCACCTCCGCCTCATCCCACACCCCATTCGGACTGATTGTAATAAAAACTGATCAAAATGATGCATTGGGAGCCAGGGTGGAGGTCAGCACGGCCGTTTTAAACAGAAATGACCAAATCGCTTTATCTCGCCGAGAGAAGCGATATTTGCACACACAGCATGTGTACCTGCAAAACTGGAGAAATTACACCAATTCTGCCTCTCATTAGGCTATATGTGAGGCAACTGATCAAAATGATGCATTGTGAGCCAGGGTGGAGCTCAGCCCGGCTGTTCTGAGCAGGAATGACCAAATCGCTTTATCTCGCCAGCAGAGACGCATTCGTGCACACAAGACATTTACCTGCAAAACTGGCAAAATTACACCAGCTCTGCCTCTCATTATGCTATATGTGACACAACGGGCAGTCTGGAGCCTGATCAGGACCTGTCTGCTTGAGCTGCAGTGCGCTGAGCCAGCTGGGGGGGACCGTGAAAAATCAGCGGCATGTCTGACCACCACAAGCCGAGGAAGGCGCACTGTTTTCGGCTGCGCGCTCGGCCTCCACTCACCCCCCGTGGAAGGCGAGGACAGGCACCTCCGCCTCATCCCACACCCCATTCGGACTGATTGTAATAAAAACTGATCAAAATGATGCATTGGGAGCCAGGGTGGAGGTCAGCACGGCCGTTTTAAACAGAAATGACCAAATCGCTTTATCTCGCCGAGAGAAGCGATATTTGCACACACAGCATGTGTACCTGCAAAACTGGAGAAATTACACCAATTCTGCCTCTCATTAGGCTATATGTGAGGCAACTGATCAAAATGATGCATTGTGAGCCAGGGTGGAGCTCAGCCCGGCTGTTCTGAGCAGGAATGACCAAATCGCTTTATCTCGCCAGCAGAGACGCATTCGTGCACACAAGACATTTACCTGCAAAACTGGCAAAATTACACCAGCTCTGCCTCTCATTATGCTATATGTGACACAACGGGCAGTCTGGAGCCTGATCAGGACCTGTCTGCTTGAGCTGCAGTGCGCTGAGCCAGCTGGGGGGGACCGTGAAAAATCAGCGGCATGTCTGACCACCACAAGCCGAGGAAGGCGCACTGTTTTCGGCTGCGCGCTCGGCCTCCACTCACCCCCCGTGGAAGGCGAGGACAGGCACCTCCGCCTCATCCCACACCCCATTCGGACTGATTGTAATAAAAACTGATCAAAATGATGCATTGGGAGCCAGGGTGGAGGTCAGCACGGCCGTTTTAAACAGAAATGACCAAATCGCTTTATCTCGCCGAGAGAAGCGATATTTGCACACACAGCATGTGTACCTGCAAAACTGGAGAAATTACACCAATTCTGCCTCTCATTAGGCTATATGTGAGGCAACTGATCAAAATGATGCATTGTGAGCCAGGGTGGAGCTCAGCCCGGCTGTTCTGAGCAGGAATGACCAAATCGCTTTATCTCGCCAGCAGAGACGCATTCGTGCACACAAGACATTTACCTGCAAAACTGGCAAAATTACACCAGCTCTGCCTCTCATTATGCTATATGTGACACAACGGGCAGTCTGGAGCCTGATCAGGACCTGTCTGCTTGAGCTGCAGTGCGCTGAGCCAGCTGGGGGGGACCGTGAAAAATCAGCGGCATGTCTGACCACCACAAGCCGAGGAAGGCGCACTGTTTTCGGCTGCGCGCTCGGCCTCCACTCACCCCCCGTGGAAGGCGAGGACAGGCACCTCCGCCTCATCCCACACCCCATTCGGACTGATTGTAATAAAAACTGATCAAAATGATGCATTGGGAGCCAGGGTGGAGGTCAGCACGGCCGTTTTAAACAGAAATGACCAAATCGCTTTATCTCGCCGAGAGAAGCGATATTTGCACACACAGCATGTGTACCTGCAAAACTGGAGAAATTACACCAATTCTGCCTCTCATTAGGCTATATGTGAGGCAACTGATCAAAATGATGCATTGTGAGCCAGGGTGGAGCTCAGCCCGGCTGTTCTGAGCAGGAATGACCAAATCGCTTTATCTCGCCAGCAGAGACGCATTCGTGCACACAAGACATTTACCTGCAAAACTGGCAAAATTACACCAGCTCTGCCTCTCATTATGCTATATGTGACACAACGGGCAGTCTGGAGCCTGATCAGGACCTGTCTGCTTGAGCTGCAGTGCGCTGAGCCAGCTGGGGGGGACCGTGAAAAATCAGCGGCATGTCTGACCACCACAAGCCGAGGAAGGCGCACTGTTTTCGGCTGCGCGCTCGGCCTCCACTCACCCCCCGTGGAAGGCGAGGACAGGCACCTCCGCCTCATCCCACACCCCATTCGGACTGATTGTAATAAAAACTGATCAAAATGATGCATTGGGAGCCAGGGTGGAGGTCAGCACGGCCGTTTTAAACAGAAATGACCAAATCGCTTTATCTCGCCGAGAGAAGCGATATTTGCACACACAGCATGTGTACCTGCAAAACTGGAGAAATTACACCAATTCTGCCTCTCATTAGGCTATATGTGAGGCAACTGATCAAAATGATGCATTGTGAGCCAGGGTGGAGCTCAGCCCGGCTGTTCTGAGCAGGAATGACCAAATCGCTTTATCTCGCCAGCAGAGACGCATTCGTGCACACAAGACATTTACCTGCAAAACTGGCAAAATTACACCAGCTCTGCCTCTCATTATGCTATATGTGACACAACGGGCAGTCTGGAGCCTGATCAGGACCTGTCTGCTTGAGCTGCAGTGCGCTGAGCCAGCTGGGGGGGACCGTGAAAAATCAGCGGCATGTCTGACCACCACAAGCCGAGGAAGGCGCACTGTTTTCGGCTGCGCGCTCGGCCTCCACTCACCCCCCGTGGAAGGCGAGGACAGGCACCTCCGCCTCATCCCACACCCCATTCGGACTGATTGTAATAAAAACTGATCAAAATGATGCATTGGGAGCCAGGGTGGAGGTCAGCACGGCCGTTTTTAAACAGAAATGACCAAATCGCTTTATCTCGCCGAGAGAAGCGATATTTGCACACACAGCATGTGTACCTGCAAAACTGGAGAAATTACACCAATTCTGCCTCTCATTAGGCTATATGTGAGGCAACTGATCAAAATGATGCATTGTGAGCCAGGGTGGAGCTCAGCCCGGCTGTTCTGAGCAGGAATGACCAAATCGCTTTATCTCGCCAGCAGAGACGCATTCGTGCACACAAGACATTTACCTGCAAAACTGGCAAAATTACACCAGCTCTGCCTCTCATTATGCTATATGTGACACAACGGGCAGTCTGGAGCCTGATCAGGACCTGTCTGCTTGAGCTGCAGTGCGCTGAGCCAGCTGGGGGGGACCGTGTGAAAAATCAGCGGCATGTCTGACCACCACAAGCCGAGGAAGGCGCACTGTTTTCGGCTGCGCGCTCGGCCTCCACTCACCCCCCGTGGAAGGCGAGGACAGGCACCTCCGCCTCATCCCACACCCCATTCGGACTGATTGTAATAAAAACTGATCAAAATGATGCATTGGGAGCCAGGGTGGAGGTCAGCACGGCCGTTTTAAACAGAAATGACCAAATCGCTTTATCTCGCCGAGAGAAGCGATATTTGCACACACAGCATGTGTACCTGCAAAACTGGAGAAATTACACCAATTCTGCCTCTCATTAGGCTATATGTGAGGCAACTGATCAAAATGATGCATTGTGAGCCAGGGTGGAGCTCAGCCCGGCTGTTCTGAGCAGGAATGACCAAATCGCTTTATCTCGCCAGCAGAGACGCATTCGTGCACACAAGACATTTACCTGCAAAACTGGCAAAATTACACCAGCTCTGCCTCTCATTATGCTATATGTGACACAACGGGCAGTCTGGAGCCTGATCAGGACCTGTCTGCTTGAGCTGCAGTGCGCTGAGCCAGCTGGGGGGGACCGTTGAAAAATCAGCGGCATGTCTGACCACCACAAGCCGAGGAAGGCGCACTGTTTTCGGCTGCGCGCTCGGCCTCCACTCACCCCCCGTGGAAGGCGAGGACAGGCACCTCCGCCTCATCCCACACCCCATTCGGACTGATTGTAATAAAAACTGATCAAAATGATGCATTGGGAGCCAGGGTGGAGGTCAGCACGGCCGTTTTAAACAGAAATGACCAAATCGCTTTATCTCGCCGAGAGAAGCGATATTTGCACACACAGCATGTGTACCTGCAAAACTGGAGAAATTACACCAATTCTGCCTCTCATTAGGCTATATGTGAGGCAACTGATCAAAATGATGCATTGTGAGCCAGGGTGGAGCTCAGCCCGGCTGTTCTGAGCAGGAATGACCAAATCGCTTTATCTCGCCAGCAGAGACGCATTCGTGCACACAAGACATTTACCTGCAAAACTGGCAAAATTACACCAGCTCTGCCTCTCATTATGCTATATGTGACACAACGGGCAGTCTGGAGCCTGATCAGGACCTGTCTGCTTGAGCTGCAGTGCGCTGAGCCAGCTGGGGGGGACCGTGAAAAATCAGCGGCATGTCTGACCACCACAAGCCGAGGAAGGCGCACTGTTTCGGCTGCGCCGCCTCGGCCTCCACTCACCCCCCGTGGAGGCGGAGGACAGGCACCTCCGCCTCATCCCCACACCCCATTCGAAATTGATTGTTGTAATAAAAACTGATCAAAATGATGCATTGGGAGCCAGGGTGGAGGTCCGCACGGCCGTTTTTAAACAGAAATGACCAAATCGCTTTATCTCGCCGAGAGAAGCGATATTTGCACACACAGCATGTGTACCTGCAAAACTGGAGAAATTACACCATATGTGTGTGTTCCTTTTCTTTTTTTTTTTTTTTTTGTCTTTATTTTTTAGGCTATATGTGAGGAAACTGATCAAAATGATGCATTGTGAGGGCCAGGGTGTAGCCCAGCCAGGCTGTTCTGAGCAGGATGCCCAAATCGTTTATCTCGCAGAGAGACGCATTCGTGCA
>SRSE01001425.1:0-30522 GCA_005024645.1 Planiliza haematocheilus
CCCCCCCCCATCCTGCAGTGTCACCATGGTGTTTAAATCCAGGATGTGATGGTAGAACCCAGAAATAACAACATGTTAAACGTTAGCGGAGCAGTGAGAGGCTAGGTTAATGTAGGGACGTCCCCTTCACTGTCAGGACGGGACACAGGAGACCAACTCTACCACTCTGTCTTTAGTTTGATGTCATCTTTGTCCCCCAGAGGACTCCTGGTTCTTGGTCCTCACATGGTCTCCTCTGTGCTGAGGACGCTGGTAGCTGTGTCTCCCTGTAGGACTCTTCTCTTCTGCTTCCTGTCCATCAGTTCTTCACAAACACGTCAAGAAGCTAAATCACAAATAAACGTCTTCAGCTCTGAATGTCTGGTGGGAGTACACTGCTTTAAAGGGAGCAGGTTCCTCCAGGACCAGGTCCAGGTCCAGGTCTAGTCATGTGACCTTCAGGTGATAAAAACCTCTCCACCATCAGTCAGAGCTGAACACTGTCAGGAGATCAGGTGTTATGAGTGTGATGGCTGAGGGACAGATGGACAGGTGTCGTGGTGCTAGCAGAGACGGGACGTCCTGAGACTGAAGCTGTGTTTTTCCTGATCATCGTGTGTGTGTGTGTGTTTCAGCTTTATCGACGACTATCAGAAGTTCTGGGGCTGAACGATGAGACGATGGTACTCAGCGTCTTTATAGGGAAAATGTGAGTAACCTGAACTTTGACGTCCTGGATCTGATGTCTGGAGATAAATGGATCAAATAAAAATGACTAAAATACATGAAATGAAATAAATATAAACTGCATCTATAGGAAGGATAAATGCTGAGGTGCATTTAAAATCATCCTCTTTTATATTTTGATATTAAGTCTGATTTAGTTTTTGATCTCTGATCCATCGTGGGTGGATGCGGTCGTCATGGAGACGGCTCAGTCCCAGCTCCTGAATATTAACCCGGGGTCATGTGATAGCAAGTCCTCGTCTCCATGGGAACGGAGTAAACTCCACCTGGATGATTTCATGACTAAATGAATATAAAATAAATAAACGATAACAAACCTTTTCTGTCTTTCAGCATCACAAACTTGAAGTACTGGGGCCAGTGTGAACCAATCACCTCCAAGACACTCCAGCTCCTCAACGACCTCTCCTTAGGATATCCTTCACCTGCTCTTTGTTTGCTGCTTTTGTTTCACACCTGACCTACAGACCATAAAGCTGTAACCATGGTAACCACGTAGCCAAACGCTGGTCCAGTATAGGTCGTATAAGCGCCGCCCCTCCATATGTATTAGGTAGTTAATATAGCACTGATGATTGACAGTTGCCATGACGACCGCTCTGTGAAGCAGTCCTGTAGGAATGTGAGAAACCAGCTAAATAATAAGAGCAGCGTTAACGTAGGAACCAAAATGGCGGACGGCGTTTCCACGTCTGGATCAGTGTCTCCCATTGGTCCACTTAACGTCTCGTCTCCTCCTGTGTGGACGAACCTTTAGTTAATGGGTTGAGGTTGTCATGGCGATGTCTGTGTTTAACTGAGCTGACTGGTAACCAGTGGTCATCATCAGTGTTTCCTCCTTGACTTCACGCGTGTTCACGTACAGCAGCGTCAGGAAACTGGTGAAGCTCAGCGCTGTCCAGTTCATGTTGAATAACCACACGGTGAGTTTGCTCATTCAAACAGTTTCATTACATGTACAGAACAGATCAGGATCTAGTTTCATGATGAACTTTTCTCTGAGGTGAAGTATTGATCGATCACAGTCTTTGGTCGTCGTCTTAACGTCGTATCCGCCTTGACGTCTCGTTGCAGAGCGAACATTTCTCCTTCCTGGGAGTGAACAACCAGTCCAACCTGAGCGACATGAGGTGTCGGACCACCTTCTACACGGCTCTGGGTCGCCTGCTGATGGTGGATTTAGGTGAGAGGACGTTTAATGACTGAGAGGCTACGTACGTTTAAATAAATATTACTAAATGAATGTGTCTCTGCAGGAGAGGACGAGGACCAGTTTGAACAGTTCATGTTGCCTTTGACGGCGGCGTTTGAAACCGTGGCTCAGATGCTCAGCACAAACACCTTCAACGAGCAGGAAGCTAAGGTGACGACTCACTCTGCTGGAGATTAGTAGCTGAGCATTTCACTTTATACCATCACTGCTGTTATTGCTAGCCTCCTAGCTAACAGTAGCTCCTCCTAGCCTCCCAGCTAACAGTAGCTCCTCGTAGATTGCTAGCCTCCCAGCTAACAGTAGCTCCTCCTAGCCTCCCAGCTAACAGTAGCTCCTCCTAGCCTCCCAGCTAACAGTAGCTCCTCGTAGATTGCTAGCCTCCCAGCTAACAGTAGCTCCTCCTAGCCTCCCAGCTAACAGTAGCTCCTCGTAGATTGCTAGCCTCCCAGCTAACAGTAGCTCCTCCTAGCCTCCCAGCTAACAGTAGCTCCTCCTAGCCTCCCAGCTAACAGTAGCTCCTTCTAGCTTCCTAGCTAACAGTAGCTCCTCCTACATTGCTAGCCTCCTAGCTAACAGCTCCTTCTAGCTTCCTAGCTAACAGTAGCTCCTTCTAGCTTCCTAGCTAACAGTAGCTCCTCCTAGCTTGCTAGCCTCCTAGCTAACATTAGCTCCTCCTAGCTTCCTAGCTAACATTAGCTCCTCCTAGCTTCCTAGCTAACATTAGCTCCTCCTAGCTCCTGGTTTTGAGGAGCCCTGTAATAACCTCCTTCTGTTTCTTCAGAGGACCTTGGTGGGTTTGGTGCGAGACCTTCGAGGCATCGCGTTCGCCTTCAACGCTAAGACGAGCTTCATGATGCTCTTTGACTGGATGTATCCTTCACAGCTGATCTCAGATCTGTGCTCACATGGATCTCATTATAAACACGTTTATATTTAAGCACTGTCCTTCACCAGCTCTGCAGATATCCAGCCTACATGCCCATCCTGCAGCGGGCCATCGAGCTGTGGTACCACGACCCAGCATGCACCACGCCCGTCCTCAAACTCATGGCAGAGCTGGTTCACAACAGGTAAACATGACCCAGCTGTTTATCCACATCTGGATCAGAAGCATGAACAGCTGCTGACTTAGAGGCTTGATCCATGTTTCCATCAGATCCCAGAGGCTTCAGTTTGACGTGTCGTCACCCAACGGCATCCTGCTGTTCAGAGAAACCAGCAAGATGATCACAACCTACGGTAAATCCTGACCCCCCACATCCCTGGACCACCTTAAATCCTGTCCTTCTCCAGACGTCCTGTGGAGTCACTGGGTCCTCATGGCTCCTCTGTTCTTTCAGGGAACCGCATCCTGACGCTGGGGGAGGTCCCGAAGGACCAGGTGTACGGCGTGAAGCTGAAGGGCGTCAGCGTTTGCTTCGCCATGCTGAAGGCGGTGCTCAGCGGGAACTACGTCAACTTCGGGGTCTTCCGTCTGTACGGCGACGACGCGCTGGACAACGCCTTACAGACCTTCATCAAACTACTGCTGTCCATCCCTCACAGTGACTTACTAGTACGTTAACAAACAAACACCTTTCAGACTGTAACTGCCTCCTCCTCCACCCAGCAGGGGGCGCTGCATGGAGGCAGTTACAGTATAATCCTAATAGTTTAGCTTCTGTATATCATGAGCATGTGAATGTGACCAGTCTTTGTCCCGTCCCGTCCCTGCAGGACTACCCTAAGCTCAGCCAGTCCTTCTACTCTCTGCTGGAGGTGCTGACTCAGGACCACATGAACTTCATCGCCAGCCTGGAGCCTCACGTCGTCATGTACATCCTGTCGTCAATATCAGAAGGGCTGACGGCGCTGGGTGAGAAACGCGCGGTGGTTCGGTTTGTCGTCGTCCTGCTGGCCGCTAACGTTAGCGATCTGTTTCAGATACCATGGTGTGCACCGGCTGCTGCTCCAGTCTGGACCACATCGTCACATACCTGTTCAAGCAGCTGTCCCGCTCCACCAAGAAGCGCCCGACGCCGATGGCCACGGACGACCGCTTCCTGCACATCATGCAGCAGCACCCGGAGATGATCCAGCAGGTGAGACGACTCGGATCCTCTCGTTTAGTCACATTTGACCCGACACATGGATCTTAACGCTGAGGGGGGTCTCTCTGCAGATGCTGTCCACCGTCCTGAACATCATCATCTTTGAGGACTGTCGGAACCAGTGGTCCATGTCCCGGCCTCTGCTCGGCCTCATCCTGCTCAACGAGAAGGTAGAGCTCCAGTCAGACCCTCTCAGACTCAGCTGGTCCCTGTAGACCCCAGTAGATGCTTGTAGATCCCAGTAGATCCCTGTAGATCCCTGTAGATCCCTGTAGATCTCTGTAGATCCTTGTAGATCCCAGTAGATCTCTGTAGACCTCTGTAGATCTCTGTATACCCCAGTAGATCTCTGTATACCCCAGTAGATCCCTGTAGACCCCAGTAGATCCCTGTAGACCTCAGTAGATCCCTGTAGACCTCAGTAGATCCCTGTAGACCCCAGTAGATCCCTGTAGACCTCAGTAGATCCCTGTAGACCCCAGTAGATCCTAGTAGATCTCTGTAGGCCCCTGTAGATCCCTGTAGATCCCTGTAGATCCCTGTAGGCCCCTGTAGATCCCTGTAGATCCCTGTAGATCCCTGTAGACCCCTGTAGACTCCACTAGATCCGTGTAGACCCCAATAGATGCCTGTAGATCCCTGTAGACCCCAGTAGACCTCAGTAGACCTCAGTAGACCTCAGTAGACCCCTGTAGACCCCAGTAGATCCCAGTAGATCCGTGTAGATATTAACATACGTGTTTGTGTGCAGTATTTCGCTGACCTGAGGAACAGCATCGTGAACAGTCAGCCTCCAGAGAAGCAGCAAGCCATGCACTTATGTTTTGAGAACCTGATGGAGGGAATAGAGAGGAACCTGCTCACCAAGAACCGGGACAGGTCAGTCACTGTGCGCATTTAATCAGTAGAAGAAGAAGATGGTGGTGGTGTGTGTTAACGTGTGTGTGTGTGTGTGTGTGTGTAGGTTCACTCAGAACCTGTCAGTGTTCAGGAGGGAAGTCAACGACAGCATGAAGAACTCAACGTACGGCGTCAACAGCAACGACATGATGAGCTGACAGTCTACACGGTCCAGCCTCACCCGCCTGCAGACAGAGCTCACCCCTCCCTCACCCCTCTCTGCATCCAACAGCCCCCTCCCCGCCTCCCGCCTCCCTCCTCCCGCCTCCCTCCCTGGCCCGGATGCCTAGGGATCACCTCCTCGCCCCGACACGAAGCCGATTGGTCCCTTTTGATATAAGCATATATAAATATATACAGATCTATTTTAAAGCCAGTCTGCTCTAACGGAGGAGGGAGGGAGCATGTCCAAGCACTCTGACCCAGGGGGAGGGGGGAGGGAGGGAGGGAGGGGGTGAGGAGACGAGGGAGTAAATCGTAGTAACCTGCTTCTTCTGCCTGCCTTGTATAGAGAAACACACACACAAGAAAAAACCAAGTGTACATTTCTTTTGGTAACATTTTGAACAATGTTTATAATGATCGACTTTAAAACACAAAGATGAGTTGAGGAAAAAAAACACGAAAAAAAAACACAAAAACAGTGTGATTGAGCTTTTTACAGTGTAGTGAGTTAGTGCAACTGTCTGTCTGCGTGGGGAGCGAGCTTTCCACGGGAGGGGGGAGGAGGAGGGGGGACGGGACGGGACGGGGAGGGGGCGAGTGAGCGCTCCGGCCGAACAGGAAGCAGAGGTACTCACACTAACAGGAAGGGACAGTCAGAGCGTCCATGTTGTACATTTTTCTCAGTCTCTGCTTGAAGTGATGTAAATAGTCCCACGGCTGCAGGTGGGACGTCCCAGAGGGAGGGGGGGGCGCTGCTGCTGGGGGGGGACGCTGTGTAGAGGTCACAGTCTGGACGTTAAATGAGACGAACGAAGCCGACCAGAAGAGAAAATCTCAAATGTGAAGATTTGTTGGTTTTCTTTCATTTAACAGAATCAGATTAGAAACCGGTTCATCAGGTCCCGTGTGAACGGATCTGGACTGAGAACAGAAGTGAGGCGGTGTGGACGCTCCGGTTTGACCTTTAGAGACGCAGACAGGCCGAGCCCCCAGCAGAGCGCCGCTCCTCTCAGACCGTCCCGCCTCCTTCCTCCTGGACGCGGCGTATAAACCACGTGGTCACGGCGCCATCTTCCCCTCTGGTAGGCCGGGTGCAGTCTCCACCATCTTGTTTACACTCTGGATTCCTGCAGCGGAGTCCGTGTGTGTGTGTGTGTGGGTGTGGGTGTGTGTGTGTGTGTGTGTGTGGGTGTGTGTGTCGGTGTGTGTGTGTGGGTGTGTGTGGCGTCTCTCAGACAGCCGAGGTGTGAGGCGATGGAAGCTAGCGAGCGGCCGGACGGCGGCGCTCCCTGAAGGAATCCAGTCTGGTCTGAAGGAGTGACGGTGGGACGGTGTAAAGAGAAAGAGGGCGGAGTCTATTAGCAACTTGTGTTCCTCTCTACGATGTTGCTGCTAACTGTTTGTGACAACTAGCTCATCTCTAACCATGTCAGCGCTCACGGATGTGTACTGAGTTCCTAATCTTTGGTTTGTGTCCCTGATGTGAATGTGTTGGGTCCATAGAGTGAATAGCTGTTTGAGTTGTTTGGATGTCTGCTACATATAGTGTCAGCATTGTGACTGCAAATAAACCTCATTGATTTTTATCCCCCGCCTCACGAGCCCTCCTTCCTCACAGACCTTTGATCCTCACGGCGGGACGTCCTGATTTAAGGTCACATGACTAGAGTCTGTAATGAGGAACCTGTTCTGATCCAGACTCTAGTCCACTTAGGGATGAAACCGGTCCAGGTCCAGGTCCAGGTCCTAACCAGACTCTAGTCATGTGACCTTCAGAGCTGAACACTCAGAGGAAACGTCTCTAGTTGATGTCGTGTAAAATCTTATCTCACACAGCTGACGATGAAATGCAGACGACTTTTTATTTGTTACAAAATAAACCACTGAAGATGATTGGCACCATAAAACTTTAAATACAAAACAAACAAGAACAAACGAGTTCATAGAGGAAACATTCAGAGCCAGATCAGACTGTGATGATGATGATGGTGATGATGAAGGCTAGCTGCTCTGTCGTTTGGACTCGTACACCACGTCGTTGAATCCTTCTCGGTTGCGAGCGATCTCGATGGCGAAGAACTGAACCCTGGTGGCTGAGGACGGTAAAGACCAGACTCCATTAATCTGTTTTAAACAACTTTAACGATGTGAAACATGAACTCACCAAATATGGTGTTCTCCTCCGTGTAGTCCTTCTCACAGTCCAGACGTAGCAGAGTGCCGTAGTTAAAGTCCTCCACCAGTCCTTCAAACTGGTTACAGAACAAACGCCAGCGCTGCACAGAGACAACGCACACAGCTAACGCTAATGCTGACTGTTAGCATGGAGGCTAACAGGCTAACACACCATGCATGTTCCCGTGAGGTCACTGACCTCTTTGGCCTCCTCAGACTTCAGGTCGTCGGTCGTCAGCAGCTTCACGTTGAGATCTTTGAACGTTTCCCTGAAGCTCGAGTAGAGTTTGTCATCGAGCTTCGTCAACTTCAGGAACTTTGGATCGACGGACGAGATGAGCTGAGGACACAATGACATCACAATGACATCACAACGACATCAATGACATCATCAGAGCTTCATGTGTCTCTACTGGATAAATGACGTATAGACGTATAATGATGGCGTCTCACGTTGAAGTAGACCTCTGCGTGGTTATACGCCTTCATCGCCCACATCGCCTCCAGCCGAGGCTGAAAACACAAACGTGATCATTTAGAGAAACGCTGAGAGGAACCATGAAGATGATGAAGATGGAAACATGTTCACTTACATCATTACCGTAAGACTCAGCTGGAAGAGACAGCGCATGCGCAGCAGCCGAGGCTCCGCCCACTCCCTGACAACAAACATGTAAACATTAATAAGAATGAACAGGCTCAGAGAGTTTAATGTTACTAAAAATATTTAATAAAGTTTAAACCTTTAACTTGTGTTTGAATCATGACCATAATAAATATATAGATTACATATAGATTACATAGGGGCCACTGGATGATTGATTAGTTTCATATCTGTCACTAAACTCTTAATTGTCTCCATCCAGGGGCCCCGGGGCCCTTCATCAGATCAAATCTGTCTCCATGGAAACATCTTAAACATTAAACGTTAACCTTCCTGCTGTCAATCAAACTCCCAGATCAAATCAAAGTAAACAGAGCTAACGATGCTAACGATGCTAATCCGTCAGAGCTGTCTCTGATGTTTGCCTCTGACACGTGCGTTCTCCTCGGCTACGGTTAGCATTAGCATTTTGCGGCTAACCGCCGCGCTGCTTCGTGACTCGTTCAGCTTCGTGTCTCCTCGTTTTTCCTCGTGTCTCCTCGTGTCTCGGTTCAGTTTCTCCTGAAGCAGCTCAGACACAGAACTCTGTCAGAGAACGAACAGAACCCTAACGGTTTGTTGTTAAAGTCCTACCAGAGAGGCCAGGATCTCCTCCGACGCCATTTTCCCCAACAAAGATCGTCTAAAAGAGGAAGATGGACCACTACAAAATTAAAAATGGATAACTTAAACTGCACGCATGCGCTCTGTATTTTGTCTCCCAAACACGGAAGCAATAAAATATTTACAAATGAATGATATATTTTTAATTAGTATATTTCAGATATTATAATAACATCGTCTCCGGCCTATCAGGACAGTATCTAACTTCATCTGACCGTAAAAGATATTTAACCGACCGTTAACGGCCTCGTGAACAAACAGAGTGAGACATCTTGTTTGTTAAAATCTCTGTTCAACTTTGACACCATGTGACGTCACATGTTTTAAAGGGCCAGTGTCATGTTTAAAAATCTTTTAGTTTAATCAAATAAAGATTATTTCTTTTTATTTCACGACATCAGAATGATAACTTTACATGACGTTTTCTATGAATCTAAAAACTCTTATTCTGTATTTATTTTGTGTGACGTGTTCTAATAAACTTGTTAAAAAAATAAAATGTGTGTTATATTTAAAATTTGTTTTAAATATTGAACACGAATAACCTTACATTGAATTAAATGTGTTTTACGTGTTTTATCTGTTTTCATGAAAGAATCAAAGAGTAAAACAAGATGTAATAATTCTGCCCCCTAGTGGCCGCAGCATGAATTTCATCTTCCTCAAACATTTTTACTAAATTAAAGATGTTTAAATTGTAGTTTAAAAACATTTATCAGCTATAAAATAATATAGCTGTACAAAAAATATACTTTTGGTGAAAATAAAATCATTAGAAAAGTAAACTTTATTTTAGATTTAATAAAATAATAAATATAATTATAACATTTAAGTCATTGTGTTTAATTTTTTTTTTGACATTTTTTCACTCATGACTTGAATTCATTTATCAGTGTGTGTGCTTTCCTGCAAAATTAAAATCACATACGAACAGAAAATAAAAATTTAATAATAAAACATTTTTGTCGATAAAATTGTAGATAAAAACATATTTTGAACATATTTATATTTTTTTCCTTGCCATCCTTTGGCCTCCATAGCCAGACTCCTCTGATCCAGAGCAGGTGAGTTTTCAGACATTAATAAATTAACTGTGGATGTTTGTGAAGGTAAAGGACGCAGTGTCCCCTCCTCCTGTCTCCACAGTGGACCAACCCGCTGAGCAACAGGAAGACGGTCTCCTCCTCCTCCTCCTCCTCCTCCTCCTCCGGGGGTCACACCAGCCTCCAGTCCGGGCTTTAGAAGCAGGCTGCAGCCGCCCTCCTCTTCCTCCTCCACCCTTCCTCCTCCTCCTCCTCCTCCTCCTCCTCCTCCTCCTCTCTGAGCAGCTATAGGAGCGTCTCTTCTTCTCCTGGATGCTTCTCCCTGATCTCCTCCTGGTTTCTCCTTCGCTGTGTGGAGGTACGAGCTTCTCCTCTTTCTCCTCTTTAATGATGGTTTTTCTGTTTTTATCGCGTCGCCGCAGACGCACTTTCCCTCCTCATCCTCCTCTTCATCCTCTAGGCCACATGACCTGCAGCTTCAGCGTCGACGAGCCTTTAGATGAGGATGGATGTTATTATTATTATCATTATTATCATCCATCGTGTCTCATATCATCTTTATTTGCTTCATTCTTTCATGCTGTTGTTCAGATGATTCTTTCCTCAGAGGAGATGGAGGGAACATGTTTAATGATGAAGATTAATCAGCTGATCACTGATTGGTTCTGCTGATCAGCTGATTGAGCTCCAGTTTAAATCCTGTCCTCTGGTTGTTTTTATAAAGTTTAAACTGGTTTCTGTATTAAAGTGTGAATCCATTAGTTTAATGATCAGAGATCAGCTGACCCTCAGCTCTGGCCTCTGATTGGCTGCTGTGTGTGTGTGTGTGTGTTTAAATGTGTGTGTGGTTCCACTAATGGAGTCCAGCAGCTAAAAGCTCCCATTAATCAGAGCTTTTATTCTGAAGTACCAGGCTCTACTTCCTGTTTGTAGTCTGACTCCTGAGACCAACACACAACTACACAACTACACAACTACACAACTGACCAAGACACACAAGACACAAAGACACAAAGACACACACCAGCAGCTACACACAGACTCAAAGCTACAGACAGAGAGACAGTTCATGACCAATGAGATGCAAGACAACAACCACAGAGACACAGAGACACAAAGACACAGAGACACAAAGACACAAAGACACACCACCAGCATCTGACCCAGACCTGAGACACAAACTCCAGAGACACATCATGAAAGATGCAAAGAGACATGACATGAGGACGTGATGGAGCAGCAAACACAACTCAGAACTAAGAGACGGATACAAAGAGACATTAATCAGCTACACAGAGACACAAAGACACAGAGACACAAAGACGCACAACTACTACAAAGATGCGAAGAGACACAAAACTACTACAGTGAGACACCAGCTACAGAGGGACAGACGTCCTGATCTGCTGCAGGACGAGCTGATTTGATCCTCTGTGTCCACATTGTTCGTGCTAAGCTAAGCTAAGCTAAGCTAAGCTAAGCTAAGCTAACAGGTGGATCTGTTGTAAAGGTGTAGAGAGTTCATCTGAGGACAGACGTGATGAGGGAGGGAGGCAGCGAGCGGTTGGTTCTCTGGAGGGAGGAGGGTAACCACAGCAGCAACCGTCGAGGGCCGGCTGGGCGTCGGCTCCGGCTGGACGGGCTGATAAACAGGAGGGAGGAGACGGGAGGGAGGGGAGGAGAGGGGGAGGAGGGGAGGAGAGGGGAGGAGAGGGAGGAGAGGGGGAGGAGGGGAGGGAGAGGGAGGGAGGGGAGGACCAGATGAAAGACGACGGGGGTCACTGGAAGTCTTTCGAGGGAGGATATCCTCAGCAGACGAGCCTCATGCTGTTTGGAGACAAGGTGTGTTTCCTGTCAGCAGGATTACACCCCCCTCCTCCCCCCTCCTCCCCCTTTCTCCCCCCTTCCTCCCCCTCTCCTCACCCCCGTCCCTCGAGGAGGTTCAGATAACATCAATCTGACTCTGGCTTGTTTTACTCTGCATCCATCCTCCCTGAGAGACGGGACAGTCTGACATCAAACCCTCGATTAGTGTCGATCTGGAACAAACAGCAGAACGTTACTGGATCAACGGATCAGAGCCGTCACATCAACCACGACCTTAATCACACGTAGTAAAATGTTATTAAAATGTTTATTAGACGTTAATTAAATGCTGCTCAGACAGAATCTCTTGGTTTCGTCCTGATTGAGACGATTCGTTTGTGTCGAGGCTGAAAAACAAAACGTCTGGTTCCAGATCAGTTTGGTTCATTACAGCATCTTTATTCTTTATTCTTTAATCTTTAATCTTTAATCTTTACTTTTACTTTCATTTATAATTCTACTGATTTTATTTCATCTGTAATTAAAACACGTAACATCCAGATCCATCCTCTGCTGAACACAGCCTCATCAAACGCTGCAGGTCCAGGAACTAGACGTGGTCGTTGCTTTGATCCAGATGATGTCATTCACTCGTTCACTCAGTGAGACGCTGCGTCATGTAATGGATTTTATATTCGTTTAGTCAATGACTCGTTCTCTCTGCTTGTTTCTCTGCAGCTGCTTCAAACCAACAGGAGGACGAACGTCTGCAGCATGCAGAAGGTAAAGGGACACACACACACACACACACACCCACGCACGCACGCACGCACGCACACACACACACACACACACACACACACAGACACACACGCACACACACACACACGCACACCCACACACACACACACACACTCTCAAACTGATGGACTAATCATTTGTGGTGATCTTGATCTCCTCGTCTCGTAATAATCTCTGAACGTGTCTCATGTCTCAGGTGGAGGGACGGGTAACTCCGGTCCTGTCCTCTTCCAGGGGCCCCAGCACTCCTGGCTCCCCGGCCACCGGCATCACGGTAAAGTCAGGCTCAAGCTTCATTTTAAGACAAACCGTCTTGACGTCTATTTCCTGTAAAGGACGTGACTACTTCCTGTCTTCAGGCCCGAGTCAATGACCAGGTGGTCGGCTACAGAGACCTGGCTGCTCTGCCCAGAGACAAAGCCATCCTCCAGGTAGAGAGACCCGACCTCATGACCTACCAGCCTCACCTGAGCTTCTCCCCCCTCGACCTGCCACGCAGAGAGGTACACGGGCTGCACATGCTACATGTAACACACGCTAATAAACATGTGTCATACATAGATCACATGTTCACCTTTAACACGGTCAGAAACAATCAAACATCAGATTTAGTTTGTTGTTTTAGAGCTAAAGCTAACTAATGAACAGCTACAGTTAGCCTCCGTCAAGCTAACTAATACTGTAGTTAACTAATGAACAGCTACAGTTAGCCTCCGTCAAGCTAACTAATACTATAGCTAACTAATAAACAGCTACAGTTAGCCTCCGTCAAGCTAACTAATACTGTAGTTAACTAATGAACAGCTACAGTTAGCCTCCGTCAAGCTAACTAATACTGTAGCTAACTAATGAACAGCTACAGTTAGCCTCCGTCAAGCTAACTAATGCTATAGCTAACTAATAAACAGCTACAGTTAGCCTCCGTCAAGCTAACTAATGCTATAGCTAACTAATGAACAGCTGCAGTTAGCCTCCGTCAAGCTAACTAATGCTATAGCTAACTAATGAACAGCTACAGTTAGCCTCCGTCAAGCTAACTAATGCTATAGCTAACTAATGAATATGATTAGCCTTTGTTAAGCTAAATGTAGCTAACTAATGAATACAGTTAGTCTCCGTTAAGCTAACTAATGCTATAGCTAACTAATCAATACAGTTAGCCTCTGTTAAGCTAAACGTAGCTAATTAATGAATAGCTGCTGCTAGCATCTGTTAAGCTAACTAATACTGTAGCTACCTAATGGGTAGCTAAAGCTAGCCTCCGTTAAGCTAGGTGAATGTTGTTGTTTTGAACAGCTGATTGTGAGATGAATAATAATGAATAACCTGAGTGTTTGTCTCCAGCGGTCTCTGTCTCCTCCCGCCTCGTCTCCTACCAGGTCTCCTGAGGTAAGAGCGTCTCACTCATATCTACTGTTAGACTCATTATAATTATTTATTCACAGATTCAACAACAACACAGTTTCTTTCCTCATCAGCAATAAAAACTAGTTTAACTCTGTAATGAAATTATTACTTTATTTAAGTCTCTCTGACTAATAACTATAATAAAGAAATAAATAAATATAAAACTAGTAAACTAAAACTCTAATATTATGACATGAATTACAGCGTTTATTAATCCACTCATAATGTTTCTGATAAATAATTAAAATGAGTCAGAGCTCAGATAACGTCGTCCCTCAGATGAACCTCAAACCGACCCGTCAGAAATGTTCCGCTCCGTCACCGTCGGGTCACGACCTCGACTTTTAGAAACACAAAGCTGCGACCGACTCTTCATCTTCTCGTCTTCTTCAGCTTCAATCGCTGCTTTGTGCTCAGAGCGTCGACCAGAACAGACGGTCTCTGTTCACAGCAGCTGCTTCACATCAACTCATCCTTCCTGGAGAATCTCCTTCACCTCAGCCGCAGAGAAACACCACGCGTTTATTTTATCAGGGTCAGACTCCAAACGAGACCATAGAAGAAGAAAAAGATAGAAATCATCATGATAATAAAAAGCATCTTCAGCTAAAAGCTAACACACGCTAGGTTTAATGTTTTTAACACAGACTGTATAAAGATAGAGACACAGGAACAAAGTGAAGCCAAATCAACTAGAGCTCCCCCTGGTGTCTGGCTGCAGTATAGGCCATAAGCTCCACCCCCTCCATGCTAGTGGGCGGGGCTTGGGTCAAACTAAAACACGTCAAATATAAAAGGTGTAAATAAATAAGTCCAGTTCCTTGTAACTGTTGGAGGCAGAGCAGTGAGTACGTGTCCATATTTATATACAGTCTATGGCTTTAGCCTTTAGCTTAGCGTGCTAGCAGGCTAACATTAGCTAAGCAGCAGCAGGTGTTCGATCGTCTGAGCCCCCCCCCAGAGGAACATGACCCACATTTGATCCCATCCATCACAGACTGACCCCTCCCTGTCAGGTCCGGGGTCAAAGGTTAACCTCTGTTTGTGGTTCAGGTGAAGGGGCGCAGGGCGGAGAGTGACAGCGGCTCCCCTGGAGGATCAATGCTGCAACTACAGGCCGAGCGAAAGATCAGCACCAGCCTGCAGCACTTCCACCGACCAGGTAACCGTCGGCAACCGCTCATTTACCCTCAGACGGATTAATAAAGGCTGATTAACGAGGCTGACTCTGTCTCTGTCAGATAACGGGACCAACATCTACAGGAAGCCTCCCATCTATAAACAAGGTGAGCTCTGGTTCCTCCTCGCAGCTCCTCTCTCTCCTCCTCCTCCTCCTCTCTCCTCCTCCTCCTCCTCCATCTTCATCTTCTTCTTCTTCTTCTCTGCAGACGGTAAACCCACAGAGGGCCGTGGCGTCGTCCAGTCGGCTAAGTTCCCGGCAGCTCAGCCTCCAGACCCCAACCAGCCCTCCAAGATCGAGACGGAGTACTGGCCCTGCCCGCCCTCGCTGGCCGCCATGGGTAACGCCCCCTCGTTAATGAGCCGTACAGGTGAGCGGCGCTCAGACAGGTAGCTCGTTAACGCTCAGGCTTGACTCTCGCAGAGATCGAGTGGAGGAAGAAGAAGGAGCTGGAGGAGGAAGACGAGTTTGAGGATCTGACGGAGGAGGCGAAGACGCTGCAGGAGCAGGAGCTGGAAAAGGTTTGAGAATGAGACAGGAAGTAAAACTACGGCTTTAAATCCAGCGACCAATCAGAGCACAGAGTCTAGTGACTGATCCAAATCATGATGTGTCTTTAAGTCATTTATTCTTTTCAAACGACGTCTAATTTACTCTTTTATTTAAAAAGGACAAAATTAGAACTAAACCAGCCTTTAATACGTCTTAAATGATTTAATTTATAGAATTATATAAATATACATTTCATCTAAACTACCATAAACACATGTCCTCTATCACTTCCTGTTTTGTTCCGCTCACATTTACCTCCAACCACTAGAGGGCGCCACCGCTAATCATTAGTGAGGTTGATGCTTCTTAACATCAACGGTTTAATCTCATAAATCTTGTTCATTTAAGACATTTATCATTATTTTATGACGTTAATCAGTCAGAGACACCAGGTCTGATTGTTTCAGTTAAAGTTTGATGTTTTCTGTTTATCTTAAATGTTCTCAGAGACATAAACCATCTGATCCTTTCTCCTGAGACGTGAGTCCGTCTCTTACCTCAGGACGTTGACCTCCATCTGCTCTGAGCGTCTTCCTGTTTGTCTCTGATCAGATCAAGTCCAACCTGGGACGTCTCATCCTGAAGGAGGAGAAGGAGAAAGCCGTCCACTACCGGAGGAAGACACAGTCTCTCCCAGACAGAACCCACATGCACGGCAGTAAGACCTGAACCAGAACCAGGACCAGGACCAGGACCAGGCATCTGCAGCGGTCAGGTCTGATCTCATGTCTCTCTCTTTGTCTTTCAGGTTTGTCAGCGAGTGCGTCCAAGTCTCCGTCTCGCTCGGCGCTGACCAGAGTGAGTGTTTAACGTGACTGAGGTCTGAGTGAGGCTCAGGTGTTCGGCTCTAATCCGTTTGTTGTTTCAGATGCAGTCAGCTGAGTTCTCCACAGACGGAGACAAAGGTCCAGCAGGTACGACCAACCGTCACATGTTAGATCCTTTCAGACGTTTAATGATTTAATGTGACCAGGACAGAGACGTCTCATTGTCTTTAACGTCTTTCATGTCTCCTCTTCCTGTTTCACAGCTGCTCAGGTAAACGTCTTCTTCTTCTCTGTTCTGATCATCAGCTGAAGCTTTCTGTCGTCTGGCTCGCTGTGCTTCTGTTAATGTGACCTTTGACCTCCTTCAGACCTTTAACATCTACACCTGGTCTCACCTGGTCTCACCTGGTCTCACCTGGTTTGTGTGTCTGTAAATCAGCAGCATTGCCACCAAGTAGCAGCTGCTGGAGGAAAACAGGAAGTAAAGACTGAAAGATCATCTCCTGAGTTGATTCTAGTTTAGATGTCTTTCACTCTGGTCTCAGTCCAGATTCTTCAGTGTTCACACCTGGACCTGTTTAACCTGGACTCTAGAGACCAGATCAGTGTTCACACCTGGACTGAGACCAGACCAGGATGGATGGGCTTTGGTCTGAACCAGGTCTCTGTGTCCTCTGTTGCATGCTTCAGTTCCTCCATCACCTTCTCTGTGACGTCTCCATGTTCTCCAGGTGGAACTGGATCTGATTTAAATGTCTTTGTGCAGAACGGTGAAGCTCGGAGGGAGCGCATGGACCGAGGGAACTCTCTGCCGAGTATCCTGGAGCAGAAGGTGATTCATCCTCAGAGACCAGACGAGGTTCTCAGGTCATCCAGGTCATGATCTGAAAATAACGAAGATGAACCAGACTCATCTGGACCAGGAGACGTTTCCTCCAGGTGTTCAGCTCCAAATGATGGTGGAGAGTTTAGGTTTTTATCACCTGTAGGACCTGGACCTGGACCTGGACCTGGAGGAAGCTGTTCTGATCTGTCTCTAGTCATCATTCCTGGTAAAACTCCTCCATCATCATTTAGAGCTGAATCTTTGGAGGAAACATCTAGAACGAGTCCAGATGAGTTTGTCTCAGATCTGTTATCTCTGGATGTCACAGAGCAACAGTCTGGTCCATAGACTGTCTGAAGATGGACGAGGAGCTGCTGCTCTAAAGAGAAGCTAAATTAACTAGAGCGCCCCCTGGTGGCTGGCTCCAGTATAGATCATAAGATCCACCACAGTGCTGTATCCCAGGAACATAGAGTCAGTTTGACCAATGAGAGGAAGAGGAGACGTGTTGTCCATGTTTATATACAGTCTATGCTCTGATCATTTAAATCCAGCTGAACCAAACTCATCACATCATCTGTGTCTGTAGCTTCATTCAGCTCAGACATCAGGTCATGAATTAACTCAAAGATTTGTTTCAAACTAAATTTATTTAAGTTTAAAAATGAGCTGTTTGCATAAAAACACATGAAATTCTTCTAAAGGACAAAATCTCTGATAAATTAAGTCTTATTTCTGTCTCATCTCCAGATTTAATTGAATTATCTGAGTGTAAATAATTTATATTTTATATTATTTTTAACAAATCTTGTTTCTGTCTGTGATCAATCAGCTGCTTCACTCACTTTACTCATCACTAGATATTTAAGGAACATTTAAATACACGTCAGTAAAATGACTCTGGTTTTACTGATGATGATGATGATGATGATGAAGATGATGATGAAGATGATGATGATGATGATGATGTTTCCTTCTCAGATCTATCCATATGAAGCTCTGATTGTGACCCATAGAGGGCGCTGTAAGCTGCCACCAGGAGTCGACCGCACTCGGCTGGAGGTTGGTACAGGAAGTGATGCTGTGTTTGATCAGCTGATTCCTCAAACGTATGAGTCTGAAACCAGCGAACAGAAATAAACTGCAACTTAGCTCCAAGCAGCTGCTGTTCCTGATGTCTCCTGTAGAGGGCGCTGTGTTTAGAGGACACAACACTGACACCTGAACTAACGAGAACTTTATTTTTCTTAATACATTTCAGATCGTTGTTAAAATGTTTAGTAAAGGAATAATTAGTTAAATCTAAAATAATTTTCACCTCCTGAACTCAGATGTAAAGATGTTTAACCGTCCGTCACCTTTACGTCATTTTTAAGGTCGTTTTAAATTTGTCATTTTCTAGAACAGTGCTGATGACTCATCCTGCACTGGGGGGCGTGTACTAATTTGGCATCCAATAAAATGTCCAATAAAATTTTCTGTCCCTCCTTCATTCATGTGTTCACTAAAGTTTATCTGGAGTCTTTCTGTTGGAACTGATTCTGCTCCATCAAAGATCTGATGGGCCAATCAGATCGCGTGTGGGCGGGGCTTAATGTGGTGATGGACAGTAGAGTAGCATCAGTTTAAACGTCTCTGATTGGTGTTTAACGTCGTGTATTTGTCCTCCTCTCAGAGGCATCTGGATCCAGAGGAGTTCCTCCAGGTGTTCGGGATGCCCATGGCCGAGTTCGACCGCCTGTCGCTCTGGAGACGAAACGAACTGAAGAAGAAAGCTTCACTTTTCTAACAGGAAGTGACCTCGTCCCAAAAAAATACAAAATAAAAACACTTGATGAAGCTTTGAACGGAGGAAGAGGAGGAGAAATAACCAGGCCATGTCTTCAGATATCAACACAGTGCCGTCCCGTTAGTCGACATCAGTCCTCCATCTAACTAACCAAAACCTGGATGTGCCCCCCCACCGTGCCCCGCCCCCCCAGCGTGGATCTGACCAATCAGGACGCTCCTCATTAACTCTTTACCTTCACTGATGCACTGACACTCATCCATATTACCTGTGCTGCACTTATAATCACACCTGCTTGCAAACCGTCATCGTGTGTCATCTTCATCTTCATCATCATCATCTTCATCATCATCACCATCTTCATCATCATCATCATCATCATCATCATCATCACAGGTAAACCCCCAGAGCTCGTCATCGTGAGCAGAGCTAAGTGGTTATCTTCAGACTGGTTTCATGAAGCTGCTCCACTGATCACCATGGCAACAGTGAGAAGATCCACAGCTAAATGCTAAAAACTTGATCCTTTTCTAGACAGATAAGTAGCTAACTAGCTAACTAGCTAACTAGCCAGATGACAGACGTTCCTTCAGACTTAAACTCAGGTTTTCTGGTGTTGTCAAGCTGATCGTTTAGCAAGCTAATTAGCTACATTAGATCGTTAGCTAATGTAACTAATTAGCTAACGATCTAATGTAGCTAATTAGCTAACGATCTAATGTAGCTAATTGGCTAACCGTCTAGCTACATCTCAGCTGTGTGGGCTCTTGGTACTTTGTCTCCATTGGTCAGATATGACGTCAACACAACATGGCGTCTACATCCGTCATATTTTTAGCTTCGTTTCTGTCTTTATAGTCAAATCAACCAACGACCAATCAGATCACTTAGTTTGTACAGGAGCCTCACAGGGACAAACCAAAAATATAATAAAGTCTTTAATCAGTTTTTAGTTTTATGTCCTGAATTAAAGAACAGATGAATAAAATGAACTTTTAACTTTTACATTTGTCTATTTAATGTATAAACATATAATATTTAATAATTAATAGAAGAATCACATTTAATGATCCATTAAAAACATCTTAACATTCACATTTAAGTCTTAACATCTGATCAACAGCAGAGGGCGCTGTCTCATTACTGATTTAACCCTGAAGACCCGCTGAGTCTGATCATGACTGTCCTCTGAGACGTTTATCACTAACAGCTGATGTAGAGTCTATTTATTAGCTTTTTATTTATTTACTGCATCAGTCTGTGACGCTTTACGTTGATAATATTCTGTGTTGGACATTTTCTTCTGTCCTGGCTTTAATCTGAATAAGGTCAACATGTAGCGCCTGTCCTCCACCGAGGTAGGACATCCGTCCATCACATCCATGTCTCTGTCCTGTTTCTGTTGTACAAGTCAAATAAAACTCTGAGAAACGTCTTGTCGTCTTTTGTCTTCAACCCTGTGGACGGACTGTTTAAGAGGACACTTTGCTTCAGCTGCAGGAACCTGAGACACCTGCAGACGCACTGAAGACAAAACAAAACGCCAACGGAGACACAAAAGTACCACAGAGACAGGAAGTGACCACATAGATGAAAAGACAAGGACACATGAGACAATAACAGAGACACAAACAGACCAATAGGTAAGACAACGCCACCAATGAAAGACACAGGAGACAGTTTGACCAGAAAGACAAAAGCAGAGACACAAACAACCATGAAGACACAAAGATGCTCCACAGACACAGAGGACATGACAAGAAGAGACGGGACAATAGAAACCACAGAAGACAAGAAGACAGAGACATAAGAGACACTAAAGGACGTCTTTCAGCGTCTTTCGTTGGTCGTCTCTTTTAACGTCTTGAATCACGTTCCTCTGAGCTGAGCCTCTTCAGCGGCAGGTGATGAGGACGGTTCTTGTTGCTAGGTAACCAGTGCTCCTCCACATAAAAGCCACGTGTCTAATGGCGCCGGCACAAAGCAGCGACTCCCACGCCGGCCTGTGATTGGCCGGCCGCGCGGCGTCCGTCCTTGAGCAGCATTGAGACAGAGACGGTGGAAACGTTTCAGTTTTTTATTGAATGGAGTGAAACATCTACAGAAATGAGAGGCCTCGAGATACATGAACTCCACAAAAAATAAAATAAGAGAAAGGTTTGGGTTCCTTGGTTTTTTTTTTTCTTGCTGTAAAGAAAAAACTCTGGATCTAGATTTTATTTTTATTTTTTTTCTTCTGTACATTCTGTGAGATATGTTCTGAGAAACGAGGCCCAGCACACTCCACCCCCCACCCCCCCCCAAATAAATCAACAGGTAATCAAATCAAACCCACCCAGGTCCTCATCACACCTGAAACACACCTGAAACTGGCCCCACCCACCCCACCACCACCACCACCACCATAGATATTTAACACATTATTCCACTTTACTGAAACATAATCATCGTCTTCTTGTCCATTAATCTCAGAGTCTGATGAGTCAAAGATCATCCTCTGGGTTTAGTTTCTGTCTCAGATGTTACAAACATCTGGACGGATCCATGTGAAAACTCCTGGTCCTAATGTTATGGCAGGGTTTATTGTGCGTCTGTGCTGGTATGAAGCAAATCAAATGACTTAATTAAGATCTTATGTTATTAATAATGACGAACTTTAAATTTTAATAAAGTGGAATAAACCTTTAATCCTCTTCCTCCCTACGCTCTGTGATTATGTAAAAAAAAAAAGAAACCTAAATGAAAATGAAGATCACATTGAAAAGAGGGAACAATTAAAATATACATATATAATATAAATGTCAATACTCGCTCTGAGGAGCTCAGTCACACGATCGTTGGCATAAGAAAGGATGAATATGAGTGTGTGTGTGTGTGCGTGTGTGTGTTTTCCTACCATGGTGGGGACCCTAACGTTAAGATGGACTCACCCCGTGGGGACACTGATCAGTGTGAGGACCCTGTAAGTCTCCTCCTGGTCAGGGGTCCCCACCACGGAGCAAAAACAAGTATTCATCTGTGTGTGTGTGTGTGTGTGTGTGTGTGTGTGTGTGTGTGTGGGCACGAACACAGCGTCTGAATGAACGCCCCCCTCACCCCCCTTACCCCAAACAAACAAACAAACAAACAAACAAACAGAGAGCGGGTGCCGGGGGGTGGAGCTGGGTGGGGTGGGGGTGGGGCTCCTCCTGGTTCAGTCTGAAACTAAAGGTTTTCAGAGGATGGTGAAATAAATTAAGCGCGGTGAGAGTCGCTCGGACTGAACGGCCTCGTCTCTTATAGGAGGACGGAGGGGAGAGGAGAGGTGGGGGAGGGGGGTACGGGGGGGGAGAAAGAGGAAGTAAAGGAGGAGAGGGAGGTGAGGAGGACCTAGGCCTGAGCGTTGGTGCCGTTCTTGTCCGGCGGCCCGGTGCTCGCCGGCAGGTTGTTGAGGGAGGGGGCGGCCTCGTTCTGCTTGCTGTCCCGGCGGGGGGGCATCCTCTCGTTGATCCGGTCCAGTCCCCGGGCCTCCTCGAAGCTCTGGATCTTGTGCTGCGGGTTGAAGCCTTGAATGGCTGCGAGGAGACAAGAGGACAGTTATCACTCAGAGGGACGTCCTGGGACATGTCCACAAATATTAACAGAGACAGAGACGTCTGGACTGGATGAGTTGGTTATTCTTCATTTTTAAATATTTTATTAATTTGTTTAAATTTTATTCTAACAAATAATTTTTATTAACATTTGATTCTTTATTTCACAAAATGTTTTTAAATATTTTAATGATTTTCACTTTAACATTTTTTTTTCATTTTATTTTTTTATTTTACAAGATGTTTTGTTAATTACTTGAATCATTATTTAATATTTTTTTCCCATTTTATTCTTCAACGGTTTCTTGCTTTATTTTTACATTTTTGCGTATTTTTTATTTTATTTATTTTACAAGCTGTTTTATAAATATTTAATTCATTTCTAAATGTTTTTCTATTTTATTCTCTTTTATTTTACAAGATGTTTTTTATTATTTATTTTGACAATTTTCTATGAACGCTGACATTTTGTTTCAGATGTTTTATGAATATTTAATTTTTTGCTAATATTTTATTAATGTTTTGTTACATCTTCTTTATTTTATTTTATGAGATGTATTCTAAATATGTTGTAGATTTATTTTAATAAATCTTTAATAATAATTGTAATATGATTATTTATAGTATTTCTCATGTTCAGACGTGTAGTGTTTTAACACAGATCAGATCTGAGACTTTTAATAAACTAAACTGAACCTAAATTAATAAAAACATTTATTTAAGTGAATGAATGATGAACGTTACTAAAGACAAATGTCCAACTGGATAGAGAGAGACTTACTTCCAATCAGCACGAGGACAGCATGAAGACAAAGAGACAAACTTTTATCAAGACTTTTTTAGCATTTATCTTTACATCAGACAAGGAAACGACTTTTAACTGTACTTCCTGTTCATTCTATAATATCTCTGTTCATGTCTACGCCTCCTGATACACAAACTCCTTTCATAAGAGCTCCAGCTGTTAGCTTAGCATGCTAGCAGGGTTATAGCTGAGTCACAGTCACCTACATATCTGGTTGTTCTTTGTATTTTAAAGATGATGCTAATGGAAATGCTAGTAGTGGTGCTAGTGGTGATGATCGTGGTGATGCTACTGTTAATGCTAGTAGTGATGCTACTATTAATGCTAGTAGTGATGCTAAGGTTAATGCTAATGACAGGCTAACAGTTTGCTGCAGCTCTGGTTCTAACATTAAACTCTTCTGGTGGTTCTCAACATGCGCTAGAGCTGCGTTCCACCTGAGAACTAAATGGAACTGGGCCCATAATGAACATTAATGTGAGCTGCAGGGACGAGTGAGGACGTGAGAGGACACAGTTAAATGTGAGTTTAGAAGTCAAAGAGAAAGGGTAGCGTACCTCGTGCCTCCTCTGCCTCTACGGTGGCTGTGTAAGCGTGAGTAGAAGAGCCATGCCCAAAAACCAACGGAGAGAGAGTAGGAACGTTATATGTTCATTCACGTTATCACAGCGGTCAGTCAGTCCTGTTAACATGGAGGCAATCATCATACAACACCCCCCCCCCCCCAACCTCCCCCTTTCCCTCCCTCCACAGTCCCAGGTTAGAGCAGAATGATGAACACAGGAAGTGGAACAATCAATGAATCAGTGTTGACACCGAGCTGCCACCGACACCCAGCCCATCATTTAACCCTGTCTGATACATGATTTATAGATCAGCTTTAATTTATTAATAATTATATGAAATCATTAAATAAATAAAATTAATTTGAAACAATCACCAGATCATTCATTCTGTAAAACAAAAAAAAATCACCTAAATAAAACATGAAAAAATGATTACTCTCATTATTATTGTAAAATATCTGCAGATTAATTATTTTGTGAATTACTTAGATTAAAAAAATATATCCAAAAACATTATCAACAAAAACAAACGATTTGGGAAAAATCAATTGCAGATTAAAGATTTGAGAATTAAAGAATTATGTTTTTATGAATTACTTATAAAACTTCATCAAATTACCTAAATAAATAAATAAATAATTTAAAAAGTATTTTAAACATATCTGAATTGAATGTGAATTCCTTGAATAAATAAAAAAAATAATACTTAAATATATCTGCAGATTAATTCTTACAGATATTTTCTCTCAACCTGTTGGTTCTGTTCATTTAACATTTACTGACTTCTCCACCAACAGAAGGAACTGTCCTGATCTGATCTGGTCTGGTCTGGACTGATCTGATCTGATCTGATCTGGATCCTGTGGAGGTCTGGGCCCAGGACTCTGGGTTCAGACGGTCTGATTTAACCCCGTGGTGCGAGGCGTGAGCGGGGCAGCCCGGTGGATACATGTGAAGACATTTCCTTTAAACCATGTGTGTGCTGCAGTGTTGATGAGGTGGGGCTCAGCGGTTAGTCTCTCGCTGTGAGTGCAGGCAGGGATGGGATGGGGGGCGGTTAGTGTCAGCTGGACTCTGGTTAGTGTTTGGTGGGATGCTGGACTGCGTTCACACTCACCGCTCTGCAGAGTTTGCCGTCCTCCGGACAGAACTCCTAGAGGCAGCGTTCCCGTGGGAGTCAAACCCTTCAGCTGCAGGACGCTCTCGTTCTCCTCTCTGTCCACACAAACAACCACACGGTCAATTACACGATTCAGAGACTCCTCATACAAATATCTGCCTCATTACAAATGCTGCTGCAGTCTTGGTTTTAAATCCAGATCAATCTGAATCCTATTTGACATGAGAAACTACACCTCTATGCAGACGACACCTGACTGTCCATGTTAGTTCTGTTGATCTCATTCCTCTTACAGATGCTGATGGAGTTAATTATTGGCGCTAATGTCTGACTTATTCATCAGTGACTGAGGCTGAAGCATTAATGAGTGTTTAGAGAAGTCTTCAGTGACTCTTCTTCTTGTTTAATGTGTTCCAGTGTTTGACTAACAGGCGATTTAAACTCAAACTAACAAAGAAAAACCTCTTAGAGGTTGTTGAACATTCAGTCAGTCTGAAAACAGGAAGAAGTTTCATTGAACATCTTCCTTTGTCGACCTGCGGTGGTTTTAACAACCACATCCAGAACCATGTCACCAGACTCCTGACAGCCATCTACACTGCTGCTGCTTCTAAAACGCTTTTATAGCAGGAGAAGAAGATAATAAATAGAAAGAAAAACCGGATCCAGAAACCACAGCAGCCTCTGATCCTCAGGTTGATTCATTTCCTCTGATCAGCTTCAGATGTTGTGACTTTTCATTCTATTTGCTATTAAAACATGTCGTATTTGGGTAAATTTATCACTTAAAGTATTCCTGGAAATTACTTTTGAATAGAAGTAAAGTGTCTGTTCAAATTAAAATAGAATATCTATTCTTTTTTTATTCCAGCCTCTAGACGTAAACAGAGGATATATAAAGAAACTATAACTCTACGCAGATGACACCTAGCTGTACATGCCAGTTAATTATCTGCACTAGTTTCTGAATTATACTCATATGGCAACAAACACAATGAAACCAGAGCCTGTAAGGGCACGGTGAGGCTGTAAGGAGACGGTGGAACATATGTGTGGCTAATTGGGGTTAGTATTTGATGGAGAGAGATGAATGTTGATGAACACTAATATGAAATTCAATTAGATTTTCACTTATTTAGTGACGATAACGAGGTTTCTTTACGTGCTTCTCTGGCTCAGCTTTAATTGGCCTCGGTGCTAAATAAGTAAAATTAAATTGAATTTGTGTCAGAAATGAGAGCAGGTAATAGAGTTTAGAGAGTAAAGGGTCATCACAATGAACCGGCTCCACTGCTGCTTTATTTATTTATACGTCTTCCTCTTCTGTGTTCTACGTTTTATTCTCATCTTTTGTTGCCAAATGAAAATGTTGATAAATCTAAAGAAACTAACAGAGAACAGAGTGATTAGTTCATGAAGCGAGGCTGAGATGCATCGTGGAGAATAAATAATCCAATCAGTAAGTGAACTGATTGAACATCTCACTCCTCTCATGTTTCTGGGCCTTGAAATAACTTGTGAACAGGAACATTCATCATTTCAGGACAAATTATTGTGACACACTTCCACAGGATTAAAAGGAGGACACATGTAAATCAAGGAAACAGTCATTAGCCTTAAATAAAGTGGAGCAAAGGCTGGAAGGAGGACACAACTCTCTGCCCCATAAACTCATTTATGGTGTAATTATGTCAAATCACCAGATCTGAGCGTAGCCTGGTTACTGCTCACTGAGAGTCACGTTCCTCCAGAGAAACTGACAGAAGACTCACCTGAGCACAGAGAAGACACGGGCCATCTTCCCAATCGCCCGAATCTTATTCCTGATCACCTCCTTTCTGACGGCCGGAGTGCCACCTGAGGAACGAGACGACGGGACAGGAAGTAAAGCACGGTGAGAGGACATTCAGTTCAGGCGTCTTTAACATGATGGGATCAAGACGATGAGCTTCAGCAGCTCTTTGTTTTAGGTCTGACGTTAAGAAGAAGAGGAGTCAGACATGTGCAGAGTGGATTTATTGCTCTGATATTAATGGACCTGTATCAGTCTGATCCTGGAGCTCTAGACGACATCTTTAAATAAAGAACCACGTTCACGTTTCATTCATTTAAAGTCAGATAACAGAAGCTCTCTCTCTCTTAATTAATTCCTAATGAATACATCCAGTGGTCATTTAACAGAGGAGGACAGAGGTCAGCTAACGCTGCTCTGTGGATTATTGGCTCAGCTCCTTTCAACACCACCCTGCAGCTTCCTTCCTGCTTTCACTTCCTCCTCGTCCTCAGGCTCAGCTGCATTTGATTAATTATATTTAGCGTCAAACGCCCACAGACAATAAGAGCAGAGAGTATGCTGAAGGTTTGAAGGTGGATGAAGAAGCGTGAGGCATCGACCATCGCTGCCTCCTGCTGTTTATTCTTAAACAGAACAGACGTGACAGGTCAAGGCTCCTGAAGTCATGACTCGCACTCAACCAGACTAAAAATAAAGACACTTCCTCACATTATCAGTGATGATCAGATGAAGACGCCTCCGTGCCTCTAACTGATGTTCTGACACTAAGCTGAAGCTGATCACTGGTGTGAATCTGCAGCGTCTCTAACCGACCGCGACCACGTGACGAAAACACGGAGGTGACAAACTGTGACCAGTTTCACATCTGCTCACACAGCAGCTCTTACCCTCACACGTGTCGTCCCCTTCAGACATCAGCTCGTCGTCGGAGCAGATGTTCAGCACGTTCACCAGCATCTCCGTCACTATGGAAACGCACACACAGAAAGGGCCCCGTTACCAGGGAAACGCGTTTGACCAAACTTCACACAGCTGAACTTTTTGTTGGAGAAACATTGACGCCTCAAACGTTTACGTCCAGCGGAGCAAAGCAGGAAGTGTCACGGTGAAATGCATTCTGGGATGCATTAGCTGCAAACACATGAACGGTTAAAGCAGACGATGAATAGATGTGACTGAATGTCAGGATGTTTTAGGTGAAATGAAAGCCTCTGTAGATGTGTCTGGATGTGAAGTCAAACCTGCAGCAGATTCTGTTAACGACTGTTTAGTATTTTAGGACGAATGAATAATGTAAAGTCTGTTTGATGAGCGAGTTTGTTCCAGACTCAGAGCTGACGGTTAGTTTTCAGCCTGATCTCGTACCTGCAGACAGAGCAGTGAGTCAAACAAACAGCTGACTAGCAGAGCTCTGACCTTTCTCCCCGACGAAGGGCAGGGACCAGGTGAAGACGTCCATGAAGTTGGGCAGCCAGTAGGGATGAGGGGAGCAGTTAAACTGCCGGATGTTCATCACGTTGTTCTCGTATTTCAGCACCGCCGCTGAGGATGAAACAGACATTTAACACGCCGCCACCGCCGCCGCTGTCCCGCTCCCGCCTCCCGTCGCCATGGTTTCCACCCATCTCTTACCTTTGTTATTGTACACGTCCAGGTAGTTGGGAGCAGAGAAGATTGTGATTAAAGAAGGGAAGCCTGTCGTCTGACTTTTCCTGTACATTCGATACCTGGAAGGAGGAGCAGAGCAGAGTGACGTCTCTGAGCTACGTCTCCATCGCTCTGATGTGAAGAGAATAAACGCCGCGTGGACTCACCCTGCGTCCTGGGCTTCATGTGCTCGTATTACAGACAACAGGTTATTGTTCATCAGGAAGTCACATACTGCTGGGTAACTGCAAAACAGACGCACAGACCAGCCTTTATTTACGGGGAAAGACCAGCGCTCAGTCACCCTGGTCACCATGGCGACTAAGACGACGGCCCTCACAGAAACATCAGATACTACGACTAAGAGATGAACCTGTTCACTCAGTAAAGGTCTGTCCTTCAGCCTGGGAGTCGTCATGGCGATGCTCGTGGTGATGGGCTAATGTTGGTTTATCAGAGGACGTCGTTCATAATGAAAGGATTAACTGACTCAGAGCTAAAGGTTATTTATCAGGGGGAACATCCTACTGTCACTAGCTTCACTAGGAAGACTTTTAATTCAACGACAGGACGAACATTTCAAACTAGAGCTCTGTGTGAAGCGTGTGATCAGAGCCAGGAGCTGAGGCCACATAATAAAAGAGCAGCAGAAACATTTGGACTAATGAATCCTGTAAAAACAAACGAGCGGCGGATAAAGAGGCTTTGAGCGGCTCTCTGACCTCCACACGGTGTCAGCGCTGCACATTCAACACAAATATTAAGACAAGAGCAGAGAACGCTAATATTTATGTCCCCTATCTGTGTGACAGCGGATTTAAGCAGCACTTAGCCACAGATAAGCCATTGTTTGGAAGAGCTTTAATCAGATTAACAGACGGCAGCGTTTAGTTTCAAACCACAGACAGACAGAGTACCTGTAGAAATACGAGCAGCCTCGGACGCTGTTGTGGGTGAAGTGGTCCTGGGTCTTCTCTGAGCCGTAGTCCTCGCCGGGGTCCGACCACAGCAGGTCACACATCGGCCCGAAGGCTGGAGGCTCCTTGAACCGGTCCAGCTACGACAGACGAGGTTAACACAAGAGAGGAGACGCTCAGAGGTTTGACCTGCAGGGTTCAGTTATGAGCAGCAGGTTCAGACTGACCGGGTTTAAGAGGACGGACCATGTATGGAGGAGGTAATAGATAGAGATGCTAGATAGAGATGCTAGATAGAGATGCTAGCTGGTGATGATGCTAGTGGTGATACTAGCTAGTGATGCTAGTGGAGATGCTAGCTGGTGGTGATGCTAGTTGGTGATGCTAGCAGTGACAGCAGCTAGCATCAGCACTAGCATCAGCAGCTAGCATGTACATCTCTGTAGGTGTGAGCTCTCACCTTGCGGATGTCGTCCAGGCAGGTGACCTCTGGGCTCAGGCCTCCGTGGACACACAGGAACTGCTGGTTGAGGAGGGCGGCCAGGGGCAAACAGTCAAAGGCCTCCATGCAGGCGTCGTATACTCGCTCAGAGTATTTTATTTTACCTGCACAAACACAAACACGCACCAAGGTCAGAGCGCAACGGGACGCTTTAAAACGCCGACACGTCCAGATAAGACGCGTTTCTACGGCGACGGCGTCTTAAGACAAACAGGGGGCACGGCGGCCGGACTCACACTCCTGTTTGAAGGTGAAGTACTCTGTGAGATGTCGGCACTCGTGGTTTCCTCTGAGGAGGAACAGGGTGTTGGGGTGGTTGATCTTCAGAGCCCACAGGTAGAGGACACACTGCAGACACACACAGAGGGACGAGGTTAATCCTACAACACACCCACCCCTCACTGAGGACACAGCAGGATGCTAGGGCGGGGCCGTCCTCTGGAGATAAACGTTACATCAGGACAGAAGCTGGGACAGTCTGAGGCTGGAGACGAGCTGGACTGAAGGGAGGACGACGGCGTGGTCCAATCTGTGTCTCTGAGCGCTAATTAGCTCCACAGCTGCTTTAAACATGAGGACCAATAAAACAGAGGAGCATCAGCCAATCAGCTGACCGTCCCAGGACGCTGACTGTCCCTAAACGAGGAGGCGTGACAGCAGCCAGTAAAAATGTCTCGCCATCTGAAGCAGCACCAGGTCCACACCCCTCCGTCCTATTTAAAGACGTCCCAGAGCGGGACCTGGGTTTACCTCGATGCTGAAGTAGCCTCGGTCCACGTAGTCGCCCAGGAACAGGTAGCGGGTGCTGCTGGGGGACCCCCCCACCTCAAACAGCTTCATCAGGTCAAAGAACTGTCCATGGACGTCCCCACACACTGGACACAAAGAAAG